>CM072554.1:7590863-7885863 GCA_036898215.1 Platycarya strobilacea | reverse complement strand
GATACCGGTAACTTTCCCATCTTTGTCACACAAGATACTATTACGTGATTGACAACAATCAGTACTCCCGTCAAAATCGTCGAATGCTACACCATGTGTAGAGTTTCTGATCTCCAACGGAGCTCTATTTTGTTCTTTGCTACATCCAGCTTCAACTACCCAAGCGAGTGGGCAAAAAGTGAGAGCTATAAACCAAAGGAAGATGATGAACTTATTGGCAAAAGAAGCATCCATTTGCGAAGAGATTCTTCAAATTAAGGTAAGTAATAAGGTTTTTGTTTATTATATGCAATGACTGGATGAATGGTTTTATAGCATCTTTATAAACTGGATTACACTAAAAAAAAAAACAGATATATGTGACATTTTAATTGCAGTTAGAATGATTATTTTTACTGTAAATATTTTTTTGCAGTATTTTTTTCTACTTTTTACTACAAAATCTAATGTCATAAAAAGTCAATTTTCTTATAGTGATATTGAATTAGCTAGCGGGGGTCCGGAATAATTGCCGACGTGTTTTTGTGTCTTGGTGAATAATTGCCGACGCGTTTTTGGGTCTTGGTCGCCAATGAACGAGTAGCCCCGGAAGACGGTTGGACTGAACAAACTGGATTAGTCAAATTTTAGGTTAGAGAAAAGGTACAATCAGGACCTCCTTCAAAATATTGTTATGCAGGCCACCAATAGAATACTGCCACATCAATAAGTGAGAAATATCCGTGTGGTCCGCATCACAGGAGATCGATCCAGACCCCCAACCCATTTCGCATTCCGGCATTCCCTTTTTTAAAGTTGATTGTTACGTTTACTAAATTAGTCAAATTCAACATGATATGATCTCCTTCAATTATTTCATGCGAAGAAAAATTGTCCGTGGTCTTTACGTTTCCTTCTTGTCTTTGGACGGACGTGATAATATCAAGGGGTCCTTACATTCACCTTCTTCTCTTGGAGTGAGCAACTTGCTCCGGAAAGAAAGATGACATATCTCCTTCAATTATCCCATGTGAATAGTAATTTGTGCTTGATGGAAAAGTTATCCGTGGTCTTTACGTTTACCTTCTTGTCTTTGGGGTTGTGTTTGATTTGTAAACCAAAATTATCATTTTGCGCTTAATCAGCTTTTTCTTGTCAATATTGGGGCATGCCCTTAATCAGCTTTGTGCTTGATGAGCAAAGTAAAGCAAATTTTTTGTCCTTGAGGCTTGTATTTGTTGAACAAAACTACCTCTTTGTCCTTATTAACTAATGTGTTTGAATTTTGATGGGTAAAATTATCTCTTTGTCCTTGAGGGTTTGATGGCTACCTGTCCATGTGATTCTAAAATATTTTTTTGTTTTAACATGAAAAATTACCAACATTTTCATATGATTAGTGCGGCCTGGTGTTTTTTTTTTTTTTTTTAATCTTTTCCTTATTGTTTAGTTTGCCATAAATAAATTTTATTAGTAAAATCTTATTAGTTCATTATCTTATTAACAATTTTTTTTTTCATTGATTCTCAGTTTTAATAACTAGTTCTAATTTGTATGCATTTTAAAGATTATATTTTCCATACAAAAAATAAAACATGAACAATACATTCACCTAGACAAACGTGCCTTACACAGTTTGACCAACACATTGTGCAAGAATTTAGCTCTTGCTTGGGATCAACGAGCAAGGCCGCTAGTCGGATCAACACATTGTACTTAAAAAATGTTGGGCATCGCGAGAAAATAAGCCTTGTTGTGGAATCACCAAGCAAGTCCAGTCTGACGGACAAGTTATTTGGTAATTCCAAGCATAGCAAGAAAATAAACCTTGCTTAAAAAAACTGAGTAAGCTCATTCATTGCTTAGTAATTTCAAGCATTGAAAAAAAGTCTTGCTCGAAATAACCGAGCAAGTCCAGTCAAACGGACATACTAGTCAATATATAGTATCGTGTATCACAAGAATTTAACCCGTTTACCTAACAAGGGGAGTCCGACTGACACAATACTTGAAATCTCCAAGCATCGCAAGAAAGTAATCCTTGTTTGAAATTACCAAATATATGATCTAGTTCAATGGACGCAATATTTGAAAAATCTGAGCATTGTAAAAAATAACTCTTACTTGAAATTATTGAGAAAATCGAGTCAAATGGACACAAAATTTTGAACATTGCAAAAAAATAATAGTTTTTCGAAATCACTAAACAGTATCAATCCAAGTGACATAGTGCTCAATTACGTACGCCATTTTTAATCGGGATAGGTGTCTAGTACATTGCATATATAGTGACAGTTATGAGAAAAGTTCTCAATAATAATAAAAAATTATGATTAGTAGTCAAAAGTAGGTGAAATACTAAATAATAATAATAAATAATAAAAAAATAGTCTAAAAATGCTTAAAATATTCTTACTCACCAAATCTAACCTTAAGGCAGTTAAATACTTTGAATTAGGAGTGAAGAAAAAATCGGTGAATCAGTAAACTGTATAGAACCTGTAGATTTGGTTTGATACCGAGTCTGGTTCAATTCGGTACCGGTTTTATTTTTCTCAAAACCGGCCAAAATCGGTCTAGTTTCAATTTCCTTTTTCTTAAAACCGAACCAGACCGGATCGGACCGATTCAATTCATATATATATATATATTTTTAATTTCTTATATTGCATATAATTTTTATATATTATATAATAAATTACCAATTAATATAATATTAAATTTTAAAATCTTATATCACTATAATCTATTGTATTAATAATTATACTAATACTATATCACTATAATATATTATAATATATCACTATGTTGTATATTATAATATATCACTATGCTATAAATTATAATATATCACTATAGTATAATAAAATTATAATACATATTATAATATACTACAATATAATATCTATATATTATATTATATGTATTTATAATATATAATACGGTATATTAAAACTGAAAATCGGACCGAACTGGACCCGAACCGGTAAAA
This sequence comes from Platycarya strobilacea, assembly GCA_036898215.1. NCBI lineage: Eukaryota > Viridiplantae > Streptophyta > Magnoliopsida > Fagales > Juglandaceae > Platycarya > Platycarya strobilacea. Next base: position 7,882,892 of record CM072554.1, on the reverse strand, counting down.
CTGAAAATAGCAGTTTACGGGGGATAATCGGTTCGTAATCGGTTTCTGAAAATACAAAACAGGTATATCCGGTTCGGTTCTAGATTTGTCTAAAACGAGACCGAATCGGACCGGTTACATCCCTACTTTGAACTATCAATTCAGAATCAACAGAGGGCACGCGTTTTCCAGTTTTTCATAATATCCAGCTTTCTATTTTTATTTTAATGTAATGGCATCTAATTTCTATATTTAAAAAAAAAAAAGCTTATATACAATTTCTTAAGTCATTTTAATAATTAGTTATTTCATTATGTTATGATCATAACATGATTTAATTTAATACAAGGGGCATGCATGCATGCTTTTTTAATATAATAATAAAATCAACAACGATCATAACATTCTACTCATGGAAAAAAGGGTGGACATATCCCGACATCCGCAAATGGGTGAAGGAAAAAAATGCTAGTTACAAGTCTCTTTTTTAATATAATAATAAAATCAGCAATGATTATTACATTCTTGGGGATAATAAGGTTTTTGTTTATTATATGCAACGACTGGATGAACGGTTTTTTAGCATCTTTATCAACTGGATGAATTAGCGGGATAATTACCTTCTTGTCTTTTGGGATGAGTTTGATTATTAAGGTGAAATTATCATTTTGCCCATGATCAGCTTTGTGCTTGATAAGCAAAGAAAAGCTAATTCATTTTGTCCTAAGAGGTTTGTGTTTGACGAACAAAATTATCTCTTTGTCCTTACTAACTAATGTGTTCGATAAGTAAAATGATCTCTTTGTCCTTGAGTGTTTGACGGGCTAACTTTTTTTTTTCCATGTGGTTCTAAAATATTTTTTGTTTTGCAGGAAAAATTACCAAGGTTTTCATTTAGATGATTAGTGCCTTGTATTTTTTTTTTTTAATCTTTTTCTTACTGTCTGTTTTGTCATAAATAAATTTTATTAGTTTATTATCATATTAACAATTATTATAATTTTCTTTAATAATTCTCAGTCTTAATGACTAGTTCTAATTTATATGCATTTTAAAGATTATATTTTTTCATATAAAAAACAAAAAATGCAGTAAGTTGGATTGACACATCTGGACATACCTGCCTTGAATAGTTCGACCAATACATTGTTTAGCTCTTGTTTGGAATCATCGAGCAAAGCAAGTTGGATTGACACATTGCTCGAAAATTTTGTGCATCACAAGAAAAAAAAAAAAAAACTTTGCATGGGATCATCAAGCAAGTCCAGTCGGCCAACTTATATGTTTGGTGATTTCCGATTGGTACATTGCTTAATTAGTAACTTTGAGTATAAAAAAAACTTGCTTGAAACAACCAAGCAAGTCCAATATTCCAACGGTATCTTAGAGTTGAACTCTTTTACGTAGTAAGGCCAATCCGACTGACACAATGCTCGAAATCATCATGCAAATCTAGCTAGTTCAATGGACATACCGTTTAAGAATTTTGAGCATCGCTAAAAAAAAAAAAAAAAAAAAATCTTACTCGCAATCATTGAACAAATCTAGTTCAATGAACACATTGCTTGAAAATTCTAAATTTCACAAAAACATAATCCTCAATTAAAATCACCAAACAAGATCGATCCAACTGACATAGTGCTCAATTACACCATTTTTAACGGGGTAAGTGCCAACGATAAAATGGCAAACATTTCAAACTTCATAGGGTGGCCGAATCACATACTATATATATTGGAGTGATATCTGCTTCAAATTATTGGATGGACGATATAACAGAGCAGTACCACATCCACCGAGGATGTGGTGGATCATGGATGACGTAGCAGTACAAGTTGGTCTCGATAAGAACAAAAACAAAAATTATTTTATTATTTTATTATTTTAATTTTTTAAATCATATCTATTCTTTTTTATATTTAAAATATTTTTAAAAAAATAAAAAAAATCATAACATTATTAAAAAACACTTTCTTAAATATTAAGTTAAAAAATTTATATCGAGCTAGACAAGTCTTCGAGTGATTTTCTCGGATGATTTAGTATTTATAATTTTATAGTGATAATATCATCGGGTACTAATTAATTTCACCTTTTTTTTTACAATGTTTCTGTCTTGGAGTGAACGAGTTACCCTGGAAAGAAAGACGACATAATTTTTCTTTTTTTATTTTTAAATGTGAAAGACGACATAACTTAACAGAAATAATTTTATTGGCAAATACACAAATCTTTTAGGTTCCTATATAATAAAATATAATAATTCGTGGTCTTTACGTTCACCTTTCATATATCTCCTTCAATTGTACTCCCATGTGAATGGTAATTTGTGTTTGATGGGAAAATTACGTACCTTCTTGTCTTTGGGGTTATGTTTGATCAGTAAAATAAAATTATCATTTTGCCCTTTTAGCTTTGTGCTTTGATGAGCAAAAGGAAAGCTAATATTGTTTTGTCCTTCAAATTTATGTTTGATGAACAATAATACATCTTTGTCCTCCAAGTAGATAAAATACCTATTTCTTTGAAATCTAACAAAAATCTCATAGAACCCCTCTCCAACGGACCCTGTAAAATGCATATGTTATAACTTTATGAATGGCGTAGACCTGCTACGTATGTTCATCACTTCAAAAAAAGTTTATTTGTTTTTATTTCTTTCTTGGTTGGTTTCCCAATTATTTTTCACTTTATTTTAAATAAAAATATTTAGAATGAATAAAAAAAAATTAAAAATTAAAATATTGAAATAATTTAAAGAAAAAATAGATTAACTAATAAATGACTTATTGTAAAAGTGAATAGGTAAAATAGAAAAAATAAATTTTAATAATGTGATTTGAAGAAAAATTTAAAAGTCGAGTGCTCTAACGTGTTTGATAGGTAAAATTACCTCTTTATCCATGAGTGTTGGATGGACTATCTTTTTATTTTCCTTAGGTTTACAATATTTTTTGGTTAGAAGGAAAAATTAAGGTTTTCCTTTAGATGATTAGTGCCTCATTTTTTCTTATCTCTTTTTTACTAATGCCTTGCATAAATTTTTATATTTGATCACTTCTTAAGTTTTATCTCTTAACTATAAGTTTTAGTCTAATTTTATTTATTTTTATTGGTTTTAGACTTCATTATTATTATTTAAATTTTATTTAAAAAAAAAAATTTTAGCAACATATCTTCTAGAGACTTTATCTCATTTAAATAAAGATTTATCTAAATATAATAGTTAGTCATCGACTCATCATTACAGTTTGAAAAATAAAAATCAAGTTGAACTTTTAAAAGGGAGACGTTAAGAGTCGGTGGTCGGTCCACCGACTCTTCTAAAAAAGCAGCTCCTATTAAAAATATAATAAAAATTTTTTTAAATATAATAAAAATATAAAAATATAATAAAAATATAAAAAAAATAATAAAATATAATAAAAAAAATATAATAAAAAAATAAAATAAAAATAATTTCACATATGGTAGGGAGCGTTTGGCCTACCCCCAATATTTCTCCTTAAAAAATTATAACCAGTCAAACATCATATTTTCAAATTGAATGAGGATTTAAAAAAAAAAAAAAACTGAATGACGGTACTGGTACAATTTTGAATTTGAAATAGCTAATTTCCGTGGGAAGCAGGTGACGTAAACGGACAGAACTCGAAATTCAAAAAGGAAAAGAGACGTTATCAATGAAAATTCATTAGTAATTTTGCACAACATTGAACATTTTGTAGCTGATCATTTTGTTTGCATCACCTTTTTTTTTAAAAAAAAAATTAACTAATTATTTTGGCTAATTATATTAGTAAAATACATAAAAATTACACAAAAATAATTGTATATAACACTTCTCAGGATAAATGGCAAACTTTTCAAACTTCACTGGGTGGAATCATGTACAATACTATAGTGATTTCTACTTCACCTTTTTTACTATGCTTTCGGTCTTGGAGTGAGCAACTCGCTCCGGAAAGAAAGATGACATATCTCCGACATATCTCCTTCAATTATCCCATGTGAAAAGTAATTAATTGTGTTTGATGGAAAAGTTATTCGTGGTCTTTACGTTTACCTTCTTGTCTTTGGGGTTGTGTTTGATTAGTAAATCAAAATTATCATTTTGCCCTTAATCAGCAGCTTTGTGCTCGATGAGCGAAGGAAAGCTAATTTTGTTGTCCTTGAGGTTGTATTTGAATTTTGATGGGTAAAATTATCTCTCTGTCCTTGAGTGTTTGATGGATAACTCTCCATGTGATCCTAAAATATTTTATTGTTTAATATGAAAAATTACCAATATTTTCATTTAGATGATTAGTGTCTGGTGTTTTTTTTTAATCTTTTTCTTATTGTTTAGTTTGCCATAAATAGATTTTATAAGTAAAATCTTCTTAGTTAATTATCATATTAACAATTTTTTTTTCATTGATTCTCGTTTTAATGATTAGTTCTAATTTATATGCATTTTAAAGATTATATTTTCCATACAAAAAACAAAACATGGACAATACGTTCACCTGGACAAACGTGCTTTGTACAGTTCGACCAACACATTGTGCAAGAATTTAGCTCTTGCTTGGGATCAACGAGCAAGACTAGTTGGTTCAACACATTGTTCAAAAATGTTGGGCATCGCAAGAAAATAAGTCTTCTTGTGGGATCACCAAGCAAGTTCACGAACACATTGTTTGGTAATTCCAAGTATAGTAAGAAAACAAACCTTGCTTAAAAAAATTGAGCAAGCTCATTTTGATTGACACATTGCTTAGTAATTTCGAGCAATGAAAAAAAAAATTTGCTCGAAATAATCGAGCAAGTCCAGTCCAACGGACATACTAGTCAATAGTATCGTGTATCACAAGAATTTAAACCCTTTACCTAGCAAAGTAAGTATGACTGACACAATACTCGAAATCTCCAAGCATTGCAAGAAAGTAATCCTTGTTTGAAATTATCAAATAAATCTAGTTCAATCGACAGACTATTTGAGAAATTTAAGCATTGTAAAAAATAACCCTTACTCGAAATTATTGAGCAAATCGAGTTATAAAATGGACACAAAATTTTGAACATTGCAAAAAAAAAAAAAGTTACTCAAAATCACTAAACTAGATCAATCCAAGTGACATAGTGCCCAGTTACGCCATTTTTAACCAAAAAATCTTTACTAGAATATATATATATATATGTGTGTGTGTGTGTGTGTGTGACGATTTGAATTTACATCCAAGATTTAATGTAAACTGAAGTATCAGGATAGATAACATAAGTCTACATATCTATCGTACACATAAGAAATATTATGCATGTACCTAAGCTTACTAATAAAATATAATGCTCGTCGTAGCGGAATAAGGTCAATTCCAAAAATTTATGCAAAAAATCCAACTTCTACATCAAATGATCACATGGCAACATATATTTTAAAAAAACACACACTTAATATTCACAATAGTATATTATATCCAACTTCACACCCCAAGTGTTTCCAAAATACGTGGCATATAATAACTACCCCTCTTCACCACAGAGGTTCCTTTTTAACTTTTCGATACTCTTTTCTATATCGAAACATATTCATACTGATTTCAAAATTTTGTTAAAAGAATTTCTTTGATGGCGTTACATAAACACCACTCAGAGACAAAGACCCATCTTTACTCAACGACAGACAATACCCTATTTGTAGCCGTTCCTCAGGCGATGCAGATTTATGTTGTCTCACTTCCTCCAACATATAGTCTAACATAGGGAAGGCATAATTGTCAAAAAGATAGTAATCAATAAGCCCTTCATGGCTCATGTGAGTCTCTCGAGTGTCCTGGGCCTCCACTATTCCTGCAACAAAATATATCATTCCAAAATGAATGATAGGTAAAGTTCAAAGAGTGAGATTTCGGAAAAATTTCAGTAAGTATACAAATAGTATACAGATCACAAGTAAATGCAAATGATATGATCATAAAACTTATTAATCATGGATTATGCATGACTTTACTTGACTTGTGCATTTCTTTACAAAACTTGTATCTTTTCGTAAAAAGGACTTGAGTGACATAGGTGCATAACTTTTCGTGACATAACGTATCTTTTTCATTAAATCCTTGATTTTCATGTTTTCATTCTTGTTCATATAATTCTTAACTTTGACCTCGACGAGAAATCGAATCGCCTTCACCGTCGGGTTTCTTAGCGTGACAACAGATCGAATCGCCTTCACCGTCAGCTTTCATATTCACGTCAATCGTCCAGCAGATCGAATCACTTTCACAATCATGACGTGATTTTTCTTATCAGGGCGGCAAATTGAATCGCCTTCACCGTCAAGTCATGTCAATCATATGACAAATCGAATTGTCTTTACCATCATGACACGACTTTCATTTTATGATGACAGATCGAATCGCCTTCACCGTCGGCAGGTCGTCATTCGGTAGATCAAATCGCCTTCACCGTCATGATGCGACTTTTCATAATCTTATTATTTTCTTGTTCTTGTAAAAACTTTGTGATCTTTTTTCTTGAAAAAACAGTATGACCCAAAACATGAAATCTTGTGATGTAATCAGACATGTAGGTACCACTAGACTTCTTTATGCATGCCACATGTTTCATGGGTCACATAACATGTTAAAAGAATGCATTTACATCTCACATATCATACTTATATCAAAATTCTTTTTCACTTAGAACATAGGTAATTTCATTCAAAAACAAATTAAAATAATCTCATCTTAATTCAAAAGTATAGAACCGAACTCTAAGGTAAGGTTAACTCAATATTTTCTTCTCCTTTTCCTTAAAATCAACTTACTCTTCATTTGAATTATATTGAAAACTCCATCAACAGATCGAACTAGCCCATAGCCGAAACCCTCTCTTGTTTGTCATACTAATTTTTCTTCAACTAATCTTTCATCAAATAACTATTTCACCACTAATATGTCTTTAACTGTTCTCCAAGAAATTTAATAATATAATTTTCCTCAATCACTCAAAAATTTAAATAAATCACCATACAAATCATTTATAAATTTAAAACTCAAAACACATCTAGGTATTCTACTAAGGTCGAACTCTTGCAAGTCTCAAAACTCAACTTCTTTTGTTAACCAAACTTCACCTATCAATTCTCTAAACTTCTATCCATAGCTCTCTAAAATAAACCCTTTCTTTACAAAAGATTTCCTCCATATATTTCCTTATTTTTTCATAGAATGACTTATCACAATCATAGGTGGAATTAATCATTCAATAAGCATGATATTCATTCAAAGAGAGCAACTAGTAACATGTTACATTTATATATACAAATAAATGCTAAAATTAGGTTAGATGTGCACTTACAAATTTCTCCAAGAAATTTTACTTGTGAAAGAGCTTTGCCTTTAAAAACCCCTTTGAAACCATACCTAAAAGCCTTAAAAATATATTGGTAAGGTAAGTGAGTGTATGAGGAAGTGGAGAGGGTTTTGTTCTTGTCTTTGCCGTGAGCTTGAAATGGAAAAAGGGAGGGAACTCCCTAATAGTTTGGTCGACCACTTTATATAGAAAGAATTAGAAAAGTTTCTAGAACAGCTACAGAAGTCCTCATTGCCTGAGCCACTTGTCTCCCCTTAGATTTAGGATGATCATTTTACCTTGTTTTAGACTTGGTTGGCAAGCTGCAAAGAATCAAGGGTTGATTTTGTGACACATAAGATAAAATACTAAAAGATTAGATATACACATCATTACCTATTGAGCAACAAATTTAAGATAAAACAAAATGGTATTTGGCATTCCCAATTCCCTTGAGACTAATCCGAAAATCACTTCAAGCTTAAGTCCCTAAAATACCACGTGTCCATACACATATCAAGCTAATAGGTTGGTTGAAGAGATTTTTCAAAAATGGACAAGATAAAGTCGGTTACCCATGCATTGTCTAAGTCGGTGCTCATCCTTCCTCCTCCAATTTTCGGTGTTTCATGTAACTAAATGTCAAGACTTCTTCTCCTCCTACTTGCTTAGTTCTATGTTAGTTCACCATGTGTCAAGTGTCTCCTTTTGACTTTGGATAAATTGGAAACTCCACTAAATTTTTACCATAGCTAAAACATGTCAAAGAAGGATCCAATTAGTGAATCACTCATTCCATCCAATCCTTACTTGCCACACATGGATTCTTGCCCTCCAAGCAAGGTAAAAATAATATAGATGAAAGTCTTTCCAAGTCCAAACCGTGGCCTTCCCTTGGCTAAAAACTACCTTTGCTTCACTTCCAAACTTCTAAAGAATAACTTGATTCATATCATGTATCTCCATCTATCAACATAAATATTTCTAATATATATATATTTTTTTTCATAACTGAAACTCTCCAAGAGAAATTGATACTTTCATCTCTTCCTCCAATGCTAGAGGAAGTCCAAAGATACATGGAAAATATACTTCTAAAAATAAAATAAAATATTTCCTACCTTTTGTGGATTTAATGTGTCACTAGCAACATATATTTCCAAAAAGTTCTAAGAAAAAGTCAATAATAATTATAAGGTAAAATTAAATATCCTAAGTTGTGGATCCTCAAAAGAGAGACCATCAACGTCAGTGAATTTAATGGAAGAAGCCATTGGGGTGGATACGGGTTTAGATTGGTGCATGTTAGTTCGATGTGGGAGATTAGAAATATATATTTGCTAAGAGAGAAATATACTAGAAGAATTTCTACATACTTAAATACCAAGAAAATAGTGCAGCATCCCAAGATCTTTAACAGGAAAGGTGTGATGCAAAGCAACAATAAAATCATGAATCAGAGAAGAATGAGATGCGGTAACAACAGCATCATCGACATAAACCAAAGTATAAATGGAAGCAGAGAAAATAGAGAAAATAAACAGAGAAGGATCAGAAGTAGAAGCATGAAAGCCTAACTCTAACAAATGGGAACTCACCTTAGCAAACCAAGCCCTAGGGGCTTGTTTCAAGCCATATATAGATTTTCGGAGTTTACAAACATACTGAAGATAGTCAGGATTTTCAAACCCAGTCAATTGATGCATAAAAACATCCTCCTCCAGAACCCCATGCAAGAAGGCGTTTTGCACATCCAGCTGATGAAGAGGCCATTTTCGAGTGACTGCAAGAGAAAGAATTAAACGAATTGTGACAGGCTTAACAACGGGGCTAAAGTTCTCAGAATAATCAAATCCGGCTTGTTGATGGAACCCTCTAGCAACAAGGCTTGCTTTTCGCCGTTCTAAGGTTCCATCAGCGTGCCTTTTGGTTTTTAGAACGCATTTGGAGCTGAGAATGTTGAGATTGGAAGAGGGAGGAAATAAATCCCATGTATGATTGCGCAAGAAGGCTTCGAATTCAATCGCCATGGCATCTTGCCAAGCTGGATATTTAGAGGCTATGGTGTACGAAGCTGGTTCCTCAGGGATAGAGGTTGATTCAGTAAGAGAGGCAGAGGGTTTGGAAGGAGGCCAGAGAATCGTACCATCCGTACGGGTTAAGGGACAAGAATGATGAGTTTTGGAGCGGGTAAGCATCGGATGTGTAGAGGAAGGTGCAAGTGGAGGTAAAGGGAGATTAGGGTTTGAGGAGATCGGCGTAGGAGACAGAGATCGAGAGGATAAGGCAGACTAGTTGGTGTTAAGTGGCGTTGAGGAAGATTGGGTGTCCTGGGTCGAAATGGAAGGAGAAGTGTGGGTCGAAGGTAAGGCAGAAGAATGGGCCGGACAGGGGATAGTAGCCACGGGAGAAGAATGAGAGTTGATGGGCTCATTTGTGAGATTGGGCTCAGAAGAAATGTGCCAAGAGGATTTGTGAGGTGATGGGAGAGAAATCTGAGATGAAGGACCAGAAGATGGCAAGGGAGAATTGGAGTTACAAAAAGGGAATTGAGTTTCATCAAAACGGACATTGCGTGAGGCATAAATGTGACCAGTGGGAATGTGCAAACAATAATATTCTTTATGTTTTAAACTATATCCAATAAAAACACAAAGTTGAGAATGCGTATCCATTTTATAACGATTGAAAGGACGGAGATTAGGCTAACAAGTGCAGCTAAAAATCTGCAAAAAAATTGTAGGAAGGTATTTGATTGAATAAAGCTTGATAGGGAGAGATGTGATTTAAAATAGAAGTTGGCATTCAGTTTATTAAAAAAGTGGCAGTTTGAAATGTCTCGGCCCAAAATTTGGATGGGGCCGAGGATTGCGCTAGAAGGGAGAGCCCAATTTCTACAATATGAAGATGACATCTCTCTACGCTTCCATTTGAGCGTGAGAATAAGGACAAGTAATGCGATGCGAAATACCAAATTGAAGAAGAAGAGAATGAAAGGGATGGAATTCTCCACCCCAATCTATTTGAACAACATTGATATTTTTTGAAAAAGTATTTTGCACAAATTTAATGAAAGCTAAAAAAATAGTACTCAATTCAGATTTAGCATGCAAAGAAAAACACCAAATATATTTAGTAAATTTATCGACAATGGAAAAGTAAAATCTAAAACCACTAGAGAACAGCACAAGCGTCGGTCCCCATACATCTAAAAATAAAAATTGAAAGGCATTAGCCGATCTAGAGGGGGAGAAGGGGTGAGGAGGAGTGTGAGATTTTATTTGAAGACAAGCATTCCAAAGAGGGAGATGTGACATTGAGGTAGTGGGTAGATTATGTTGACGGATGATAAATGAAGTGATACGAGAAGACGGGTGTCCTAAACGGGAATGCTAAATTTGAGGAGAAGTCTTTTTGCCTATGAGAGCTTGAGGTTGAATGGAACCAGTAAATCCGGAAATGGACTCGTGATCATGAGATGGAAGCACATACACGCCATTCTTAACGGGTCCTTGAAGTAGTACTTCCCGGGTATGCAAATCCTTCACAAGAAAACCAGAAGAGTTAAATTCAAAGAAAACAGAATTATTAAGAAAAAATTGACGAACAGAAAATAAATTTTTAGAAATATCAGGAACATGAATTAAATTGCAGAGAAGAAATTTGCCAATGGGTGTGCGAAGAAGGCCAACACTAGTGTTCTGTATTGGAAGGGAGGACCCATCACCAATATTGACTTGATCAGATCCAGCATAAGGTGTTGATTCCAGATTTAAGTTGGAGAAATCAGTAGTGAAATGATTTGTAGCGACAGAATCAGGGAACCAATAATTGGATGATGATGGAGAGGCTAGTACGGAAGTAAAGTTAGCAATGAGAGTTGGAGGTGGGGGAGGCTGATAATTATGAGTGAAGCGATGATAACATTGAAAGGCGGAGTGACCAACACAAGTACAGATTTGGCACGTGATTTTATTTAGAGTCTGAGAGGTGAAGAAATTAGGAGGTGTCGAAGGGGAATTACGAGCACCACCTCAACTATGGCGATAGTCACGGCCACGACCACGATTGGAAGGATTTGAAGCAAGACGAAGTTGAGTGGAGTTAGCAAAGAATGATGCAGCAGAGAGGGAAGTTTGGGTCTGATGAGCAAGCCGCGATTCATTATTTCGAAGACAACTATAGACTTAAGATGAGGATAACGGTTTGGGTCGAGTGGTGATGGAGGTTACCACAAATTCATAATCAGGTCCCAAGCCTACTAAGAGATAAACAATGAATTCATGGGGAGAAAGAGGTTGACCAGCAGAGGAAAGAGATGACGCTAACACTTTGGCTTTTTTGAGCCTTTTTTTAGGGTGGCCAATTGATATTGTGTTTGCATAAGGTGAGCGGTGGACTGAGCAGAGTAAACATTGGTAAGTGTAAAACCAGATTTCGTGGGAAGTGGAGCAATCAACAACTTGAGAGAGAATAGAGTCGATGAGGGAAGAGTAAAGGGCCAAAATGATCATTTGATCTTGAAGGAGCCATGAGCTATGGGCAGGATTGAATTTGTCATCAATGATGGAAGGTGGAAGAGGGATTGAACCATCGACATAGCCATATAGTTGATGGCTTTTGAGGAAGGCAAGAAGTTGAGCTCTCCAAAAAGGAAAATTATCATGGGAAAGTTTTACAGTGATAAGGTGAGCAGCGGCATTGGTGAGGGAGGGATTCGATGGTAGGGGCGGAGCCATGATGGATCATAAAGTGGACAGGGGTCCTATGCAGCTCTTTGATACCATGAAGAGAAATAGTATAGCTTTATGAAAGCAAGCCATTTGATGAAATGCCTCAATAGAAACACTATTTCAGAGTAAGTTTTACAAAGTGTGATTCCTCGATATTTTGCACATAGTGCTATACAATACTTATATAGAGAAGAAGACAATTGTAATCAGATTTACAAAGAAATTCTAGATGCTTCTACAATCATCCACCTTAGCATTCTGAGGTGGTATCACACGAATTTTGCCTTTCTGTTGTGAGGCATTCTGTTGAGGTGTGCTGGCAGCAGGTAAGTGTTGTGATCTAGTGTGCACCAGTGTGGAAGAATCAGGTGTGCTATCACCCAGTAGCCAAGACGATACACTTGGTTAATTTCTTATACCATTTCAAATAACATCGAATACCATTTCATATATACCATCCAAATGTCTTAATCTGTATATATATAATCGTCCAAAAGTAAAACAATTTCAAATTCATTTTCATAATCTGTATATATGATCATCCAAAAGTATAACAGTTTCCAAGACTTATCAATAATTTGTATATAACAATTTCAAATTCATTTTCATAAATGGAGACAATCAAGTAATACATCGGAGAGCATCTAATGTTTCTTAAAGTCATCCAAGACTTGGGTATTTGAGCAACTATGATCACTTCATCTTCATCTTCATCTTCATCTTCTCAGTGATCAACTCTGCATTAAAAACATAACATATGAGGAAGTCACTATAGCAAGAAATAGAAAAAAGAAAAAAGAAAAAAGAAAAGCAAAAAAAAAAAAAAATGGAAATAAAGAAAGAAATAAATGTTTTTTAGATAGATGAACAGTTGAGTACTCTACATGTATTGGGTTACCGTAACAAAATGTAAATTAGATTTCTTTTTACATAATCAGATGGAACTAGTCTTTTATTGAATAATTATGCAAATAATTCACATTTATTGTATAATATATACATCATTGTAACTGCTTCAAGATCATATTGTTACGGTATTGAAAATTTCTTTCATTTTGAATATTATATTGTTGACATAGTTATATATAAGATAGTATTGAATTAAGGAGAGTACAACTGCTGCTGTGGAGACTGGAGAAAAACAAGGCTCATTTGTTCTGACAACAGCAAAGAGAGAGCAAACCATATAATAAATATATATATATATATATATATATATATTATCATTGTAACTGCTCCAAGATCATATTGTTACGGTATTGAAAATTTCTTTCATTTTGAATATTATATTGTTGACATAGTTATATATAAGACAGTATTGAATTAAGGAGAGTACAACTGCTGCTGTGGAGACTGGAGAAAAACAAGGCTCATTTGTTCTGACAACAGCAAAGAGAGAGCAAACCATATAATATATATATATATATTAGTTGTACAGTCTACGGACAACAAATATAAATTACCTTATAAATCACCTTGGTTGTGTTACTGCGGACATTAAGTTGAAGTCAAGTTCTCCTGAAATTCTTGCAATCAAGAGTTATTAAATTGCTGAAAGACTTTTAATAAGAAGACTAATTATAGAATTCTGAAATTCCATATGTTATATACAGAGACGATCGTAGTGTATAGTGGCACCTCCTCAAGATGATACTGAGCTTCAAGATGAAAGATTTTCTATGGACAATGCACAAAAGATCAATATCCAATCAAATAGTGGCACCCAAAAACATCACAAAAAACTTTCCAAAATCACCAAGCTCACTGAGTCTCTTGACAAGACTCAGCAATGGGTAGGCAAGCAGCTAGTAACTCCCGCAGCATACGGTCAGTTGCCTCCAGTCTCTCCTCAAGTGTAGATAGCTTGGTCTTCATTGCCTCGGTTGGGGATTCCGCCTGAATCCTATGCCTTTCGATAGAAGCCAAATACTCTTTCTCTCGTGCTAAGTTGCATTATCTTGTAGACTTTGGAATCACTATCTCTCATAGTCCTCTTGCATAACCAGGTCTATGACCAAGTACCTCTCTGAAGACACTCATGGCTGCTTCTTCAATTCGTTTATCTGGTTCTAAAGTCTCGAGACCTCCAACCATATTATTCTACAATAAGACATAATTAACATATTAAATCATTTATATTCATTAAGATATATAGAACCAACACTTAACTTAGTAAATAATACTAGTTAGCTACAAATAGTACTCAAATATACTTCTTCGGTGGCTTCTGTCACAAATTTAGACTTCTTCTTGGACCAGTGGGTTATCTTGTAGAAGTCAACCAATGTAGTCCCTTCAGTACGCTACATAAATGAAAATTGTACTATGTACACAAGCACATATGAAATGTCCAATGTGAAATGAGCTTTGCTGGAGAAGAATATACCTTCTTTTCCAGAACCCTCACGAAAGATTTGCGTCCAGTTGTGTAGTTAACTTTTTGCTTCTTTCTGTTCTCCTGATTTTGAATTGATATTTTCTACCATGACAAACAATATTAGGAAAACTACTCAAAGTGATAAATATCCAAATTATTGACATGGAAGAAACTAAAAAACAACTTACCTTGAAGTGCTCGCTACCCCATCTCGCACAGAGCTTAACCCATATGATGGGGGTGACTAGATTACACCCAGTGGCCAATGCTTCGTCTCCGGATGCAAATGATGTATAAATCTTATGCAACTCATGGTAGAATGCATTGAAGCGCTTCCGAAACTGTTTTGTCACTGTCAGTCAATGGTTCTCCATGTTCCAATCTAATTCAAAATCGCCCTACATTTTTAATAAAACGTTAAACCAACCATCAAGTACTACTAACGACTTTAAATCATTGTGTAGCCAAAGTATGAAAGTCTTAACTTAACCCGACTGATCAACTCATCCTTATGTGCTTGGGGTACATCACTCCATCGTGTATAACTCATGTCGCAATGTTATTTAACTATCCATGTTATTCTTGTAGTAAATATTACTGCATTCTCACAAGGAAATCCAGATATGTGATTAAATTATGCAAATCAAGGCAGCAAAAGGAAATCTAAAAAAAGAATAAGAACAACAAAAAAATAAGTTTAAACTTAAGCCCAAAGTTCAGGAAAAAATCATCTCAAAAGAAGCTTACTACAACATGAAAATACCAAAGCATTACTAGCAAATTCATATTGATATGGCCTATTTATTTTTAGGAAGCTCAACAAACGAAATTCAGTGACAATAGTGACCAAACCAGTTTATAATTTCAAAATCAATGGGGTCTTAGCCATCACCTACAGCTAGGTAGCATTTCCTCGGGATTCAAAAACCAGCAAATCAAACGAACAGAAACGGATTCTTGTTGACGAAGCTAAAATTACAGAGATTGGTGCTTACCTAAATTTGATCAAAATACCGCAATTTCCTTGGGTTCGCGAGAAATGAGTGGAGGCAACGCGTTAATGGAACTCAAATCTTCGGTGGAAGCAGCGCCGTTCAATAACCAGGCCGGCGGTGGGTGGGGTCTGATGTTAAGCACTGTTTTTCTTCCCCCAAAACGGCTAGTTCATGTGCTTCTCCAGTGGTCTCCTAGGTTTCCTTTTCTTTCCTAACAACTGGAGCCTTTTTTGTTGGGGTGGGGGGAAAATATGAAGTTCGGGGGAAAATAAAAGGGGCGCACAACTTCAAAGACTTATCGCAGCGAAAGAAATCGCTGCAATAATTTAAATATACTTTTCGGCAATTAAAATCACTCTAAATATTGGCACAATGGGTGGGAAAATATTTGCAGCGATTAAAATCACTGCAAATATCAATATAATAGCTACAAAAAGAAAACTTAGAAATAAATCAAATCAACTCGTGACGACAATAAAACCGCTGCCAATATATACTTAACCTAATGAATTTATTTTTATCGCCATAGTATAAGCCTTTTTTGTTGTAGTGTTATTACAAAATGATTGCATAGAATTTGTCTATTTAAAATTTGTATAAATTATTTATCTTACAATAACGATCAATTTATAAGCAGCATCTACCCATTCGTCGCTTCCAAGTCGAAGGCTATTTAAAAACGACATAATTAATCTTATATCATACTTGAACAAATTTTCAGCCTTTATAAACGTCTTAAGAGTTAGAGGACCTAGACCAACCAAATTGTGCACACTGTACATGAGAAGACAATGACTTAGATTTTTCTTTGGACCAACCGAATTGTGGGAAAGATTTTAGTCCATATAATTATATTTGTATATTGTGTATTTTTCTGATGTCATTGACTGTATTAATTTTTTTTAATATACAATCAATCACATCAATAGAATAAATATATAAAAATAATTACACATAATTTTTATGGTGGAAATGCATGTGGATGTTTTCCAGGTGTTGGATTATATGAACAAACACATGATTGGCCTTATACAGGGCGATCAATCATATTCCGATTCCAATGGTGAAGATCTACAAGCTTGGGCTTATCGAAACATGACTTGGAAAATGGAAAGACGTCCGAAGTTCAAAGAACTCAACTCTAATTCAAAAATCAAATCAACAGCAATAAGCAGATGCTTGAAAACAGCAATTTAGGGAATCTCGAAAAGAAACATAATCTAAACCACATGTTAACAAGTAAAAAACCAGAGAGTCATCTTGACAAGCTACAAAATCCTGTTCCTGGATCTCATTTTCTGAGATGCATATATATGATGAATATATGCATTAAAATTAAACTGTTTTATTATACACAAAACCCTACATTAATCCATGCTAGATTCTGTCAAGCATAACCCAACAAGCAAGACCAATACTATTTCCCTTGATAGCGTGGACATCCCTCTGCAGCCAAACCAGAAACCTCGATCCACACTTCATTTAGACGACCAGAAAGTTGACTTGAAGCATTGTATTGGGCAACTGAGTAGAAACTTTTATCTACCATTACTGCTCCATTAATTCCAGTCAAGTACTTGTTTAGGCTGTTCACAAGAGCTTCACTTTCTTTATTAGTATTATCATCCTTAGCAAACCACTAAACTTTCCAACCGCTATGCAATGACTTCTTCACTTGTCAAACTGCAAATTCAGCTCAGTATTGGGCTTAAGCTTTGTGCGTAAGACTAGTTGCTGGTACAGTGATGTAGAACCAAACCAAGCGATAAATTTAGGATGATCGTACGACATATGGGACTATTTGTGCTTAAATGGCAAGCGCACCCCAAACCAGCCTCTGAAATCTGCTTTTACAGAATCTTAATTTACCTTAATACAACCAAATTCGTGAATTATTCTTTAGCTTTTATCCTTATAGTTACATTGAATGATGTAGTTTCTAAAGCCCATTTCTCTGGTTACATGATGCCGTTGAAGTCTTGGTTCAAACATCTGCAAAGATGATGACCAAACAAAAGTAGGGAGTCTTTCAGTACTCTAGTTCTTGTCCGTTGGAAGAAGGAAAACAACAAGCAGCAGCAGCAGCAAATTAAAAAAAAAATAAAAATGTTATTGCAAATAAATATAGTTCTTTGTTCCTTTCTACCAATGCCATTTCCCAGATCAGTACCAAGCTGAAAGCGTGAAAGCTCTAATTTATCAATTGATAGGTAAGCAGCACTAAGCTAATGAACCAGAAAAAACCAATATTATCACAGCTTCTTTTTCCCTGATATATATTCTTGGTTGGGTGGTGTGTATATTTATGTTAGCTTTTTTCTGATCTGTCTGGCATAATATATAGCACCAAGTGGATCATGAGAGATTTCATGGCATAAATTCATCCAAACCAGAGTCTCAGACTCTCACTCTAGTACAGAACTATAGTTTAGCAAAAGAAACCAAGTAAGAAACTGATTGATAAATGAGCTGAATAAAAAGAAAAAAAATAGTATTTAAAAAAAATATATATTTTTGTAATTTTAAAGTTTTTTAAATTAAGCTTACATTGCAGTCTCTAAAATGAGGACGGTATGTAACAATGTTCTAAAAATATTATCACTAATTTCAAACATACCTGCAGATCAGGCAAATGATGTACGTACGTAGTAATTTGTTAATTCGATCCCACTTTTCTGTACTTGATGATCTTCCAGTAAAAAGGTCATGACATTGTAACGTACGTAAATATATACTCGAGCTGATTCATGCGGCCATTAACCTAATTATGTATGATAACTTTAGTTAAGTACCAGCGTCTCCAAGCACTAGTAACTTTCTTGATTTTGTTACATTGTCTTTGGATGGGGTAAAGCGAAACTTGCCTTCGGCCCGGCCTTTATCTTCAATTATCCATCCCTCATCTGTATTCTTTTTCTCCGCCTTTTAATTAATAGTATATTCAAACGTACACGAATCTCCTGTATAAAAGAAAAAATTAGAACAAGTCATCAAATTAGTCAAATATCACGGCAACAAATAACTCAATCTCTGTAAAAGAAATAAATAAAACAAGTCAATGCAGACATCACACTTCAACAAATTTTAGTTTTAGAGACAAAAATTATTAGGGACGAAATTTATTTTGTCCTTAAAAGTGATTTTTAGAGACATATTTTAAAACTCGTCTCAAAAATTGGACGAGTTGTAAAATCCGTTCGGACGGACAAAAATTCGTCTGAACAAGACGAAAATATATATATATGTTTGAACGAATAATTATTTGTCCAAACAGAATATATTTGGAGGGAAATGTGGCGGCAAAATTGCAAGTCCGTCCGAACCAAAAATATATTGTTCGGACGGAAAACAGGTTGGAAATTGTTCATTTTTGTTCATCATTATTCATTTGTGTATATATATATATATATTTGTTTTCTATTAATTTAATTTTATCATTTTCAAAATAAAAAAATATGTTTATATTGCATATTATGATTTATGGAACATTTAAAATATTTATAAATGCACATATTAATTTTATGTAATTACTTTTAAAAAGTTATTTATTTTATTATCACGAGCAATAAGTAAAATGAGAAAAAAAAAATAAACATTGTTATGAACACCAAAAATAAAAGAAAATACTAATTACAGCTCAATATATATATAATAATGTTCGATGCAACACATAAAATAAAATACTAAATAAAAATACTCCTACTACTTTGGTATCAAATCTATATCCTTCTGCATAGATTTGATCCGTATCTCTATATCATCTATCCTGCTCATGATGCGGTCCTCAGCCTCTACTACCACGCGGGTCGCCACTCTCTCCACCATGCACTCCACCATTGCCGCCAACTACTCCAGTGTAAATCCTGCAGGCTGGCTCTAAGCAAGTTAGGTAGCAGTACTGGTAGTAGTATCAATTGACCCTAGAGTCCTTACATAGGGGTGCCCCTTGCTCTTACTGATAGATATCTTATTGAGAGCCCCCATCTGAAGTTCTCTTTTCTCACCAATCCGCTCTATAAATCCAGCTTGAAATAGGAGGCCAGATATCAACAGTTCAAATGGTAGACTGTCTCCACTTCCATATTGTGACTCTTGTTTGATGCGGTAAAAAATATACAGCGCTAGATCAATCGGGTCCCCCCTCGCTACTCGCTCCAGAAGTCATGCCCAATCCATCCCGAAATCTGTCTTGTGCTTTTTTGGGTACCCGACTATCAAATTCAGCAATCTGAAGAGTGGAGTGCAGTTGACCTACTTGATGGCCTTCCCACCATCATATGCAGGAGCCTCGGGATGTCGTAGTAACTCACGTACCTGATCGTCTGTAAGACCATCATCAGGTAAGTACTCCTCATCGCTATCATCAGCGTCTGAGCCAGCAGCCAACTCATCGACAGTCCATGTTGTGAAGGGCGATGAGGATCCAGCCTCCGTGTTTGCCCTGACAGATCTAGACGTTGCTGCTGCCGAGGGATGAGGATATGTGTCCATCACGTGCGGGATATCCAAATACTCTACAATCACCCGAGGAGAGAAGGTGACGCTGACTCCCTGCACCATCAGCACGTAGTGGTGATTATCTCCAGGCTGATCTCCCAATGCACGATAAAATTCGCATACCATATCAGGATATGCAATCCCTTCATGCATGCAGATCAGAGCCTATCCTTGCTCTGTAAAGATCTGGTGGATAGTGTGTCCCTCCCATCCAGCTTTCTGAAGTCATCCAAGGTGACAGACCACTCTACTAGAACAGACCTATGGACAGGAGCAGCGGAAGCACTGGGAGCAGCGGGAGGGATAGGAGTGGAGGAAACTGGAGTAGCGTTCACTGGTGGAGGTGTGCCGCTACTTTAATCATCTGATCTCTCCCACACTTTTGAGCTGTACTCACCATTTGTATACTGTTCAACAAATAAGTGATGGAAGAAGTTAGACAGGTTTGATCGAACCCAAAATACTTAAATAAAACCAAAACTTATATCAAATTGTTCTATTTGGCACTAACTCTTACAGACGGAAAATAACATGTCCAAACGAGTTATATGCTCGTTCGAACAAATAGGATCATCTCCTACATCTCGTTCAGACGGGGGTCATTCCCGTCCGAACGGAAACCCTTCGAAGAGAAATGGCCGAGTTGACTCGGCCATTACTTTTTTCCTACAAAAATCAAATCTATTCGGACCAAATCAACCTAATATCACTCCTAAAGGTCTGAAACAATGAATATTAGGAAAAAAAATTACAAAAACTATGAAAAATGGGTCGGGTTCGATTTGAAATCCAATTCCTATAAAAATGGGTGTTCATAACCCATTTTCAACCAATAGGAGGGGTTAGAGGGACCATACCTTATATATCTCCCTGTAGATGCTGATTTTGGGAAGTTCTAGTGTGATTCTCGTTCGAATGGGAGTAGATAGTGGAATCTATCGTTTGATGCAAGAATGAGGTGTTCGACGAGGGCTGGGTACATATACCTCGACACTCGTTTGGATGAGCAATTTCTCATTCAAACAAGTTTTAGCATCCGAACGGAGTTTATAAGTGTTCGAACGGTAAGAGTATATGTTTGGACGGAGTGGTATCTGTTCGAACAAAAATAAGAGAGTTTGAGTTTTAAGCAATTCACTATCAGTTTGGCTAGTTATAACGTTATTACTATATATCATACGACACTAATAGTATTATAAAGTATTTAGTAAAAAAAAAAATACTAAAACTAGTCTTTATAATATACATGCACTATACATAACACTAAGATGATAATGTTATAGATAATAAGTATATATCAAGTACTTTAACTTCATATATATCAAGTACTTTGTATATACTAGTATATATTAGTTAGAATATAAGTATTATACTATTTACATGTAGTACTTAGTTTATAATAATTAGGTACATATTTCTTAGATTACTTAATATATAATTTGTAGTGTTATCACTTATTCTGTACACATAACTTATAATATATATTATTTAGAATAGTATTAGTAATATCATTGTATAAACATATATAATAATAATAATTAAACATTTTCTAGTATATTAGTATTATAATTCTAGGGTAACTCTATAAGATGATATAACACTAAGATAATATATTACATTACGTAGTACAAGCCTATTACAATAATGATATAATATTTTTTTGTATTATTTAGTATGTTAATATGAAGTACTTGTTTGAATCATAATTTACTATTAATCGAACGTACTTTATTTCGTAGTTTGTGTCAATAATTTGGAGAAAAATTTTCGTGCCAAATACTGAGGACTGTTATACGTCCTAATAGCCTCTAATTCATTCGAACGATAAATACTCAGAATATACTTAGAATAAAGAGTCTGGACGTACAAATTTTTCGTTCGGACGCAAAAAGTTTAAATTTTTCGTGGGAAAACAAGGTGGCAATTTAAAATTTTTGCGTTTGGACGAATAAATTCTACATCCGAACGCAACTTCAATGATTTAAACACCGACTCTTCAGTTCATTTTTCACGCAGGATTGAGCTATTTTTTAGAGAGGAAGGCTGAGAGAAAGGCAGAGAAGGATTGTATATTGTAGGAGGATTCTTGAGTGTGGAGAACTTGATATTCTTGAGAGGGAATAGGTAAATCTTATTTCTCAATACTTTTTTTGTGTATTTCTCAACATTAAAAGTGGGTAGGAGTTTTCTTATCTTATGATTTCTAATTGTGGACAGTGTTGTTGAATTGGATTTGAAGTTGGAAGTGCAAAAATTGAGGTTAGTTTTCTATATAGAGTTTGCATACATCTTTTGATATTTGGGGTTTTATTATATAACCCATTTCGAGCATGATTTGTTTATTTGGGCATTTGTTGCTTACTTGCTTGATATTGAGGATTGGTTCTGGTATTCTGTCTGCATGAGTTTCATTCAAACATAACTGTTCATGTCCGAACGAATGTTGAATTTTGTTAAGGTCCGTCCGAACATAAAAATATACGTTCGAACGAAACTAGTGCAGTCAGAATAAATAAATAGTGTTATGAGGATATCAATTACAGTATTATTGATGATGTTTATGAAATGATTTAGGTTTTTTTTAATAGGCAGTAGATGGGTAACGAAAATATAATGGACAAAAGTTGGATGCTATTAAGAGATAGACTTGGGCGAGACTATAAGGAGTATGCACGGGGGGTAAAATTTTTCATAGAGTTTGGTAAAAATATTGCTGACAGTCGGGGTTTTATAAGATGTCCGTGGAAGAAGTGCAAGAACCTGAGTTATTTAAACATGGTAGTAGTGAAGTCTCATTTGTTCGTTAATGAGATAGATCCTAAATACTTGCATTGGGTTCTACATGGCGAACCATTTCCTACAGGAGTTAGATTTGATAGTCATTCCAATTAGATGGAGGAAACTAGTGATGAGATCGATATCTACAATACAAATGTGGTCGTTTCGGATGATAGTGATGATAATGGAGAGGATATCACTAAGATGTTAGGCGATATTGGCACAGGCATGTTTGGGGTTCGAGATAGAGAAGGAACATCTTCACAGTCTTTTAAGGGAAACGAGAACTTTGTAAGACTGTGGGAGGATGCACAATGACAACTATATGAGGGGTGTACCCGTCTTAGCAAGTTGTTATTCACAGTGAGGTTGCTACATATCAAGTCAATATACCAGATTTCTGCAAAGGCGATTAACATGCTACTTGAGTTATTTAAAGAGGTTCTACCGCAAGATAATGTGGTGCCTCGTAACTTTTATGAGGCAAAAAAATTGAAGCGAGGATTGAGATTTGATTACAATATTATCCATGCTTGTAAAAATGATTGTGTACTCTTTTGGAAGCAATATGCAGAATTTGATTCATGTCCAACGTGCCACGAGTCAAAATGGACATCAGATAAGCGTAATATACCGAATAAAGTGTTGAGACATTTTCCCTTGATCCCTCGACTTCAACGGTTGTTTACTTCTCGAGTGACTGCGAAAGATATGACTTGGCATAATGCAGAAGAGTTCGAAATAATCAAATTCTCTCGCATCGGGCAGATTCCTTACAATGGAAGAAGTTTGATGGAGAGTATCCATGGTTTGCCGAAGAGTCTCGGAACGTACGCCTCGGGTTAGCAACTGATGGTTTTAATCCATTTGGCAATATGAGCACTTCTCATAGTACGTGGCCTGTGATATTAATGCCTTATAATTTGCCACCTTGAAAGTGTATGAAGGATCCTTATTTCATGATGACTTTATTGATCCTAGGGCTGAGGTTACCAGGAAACAACATAGATGTATATCTACAACCATTAATAGCAGAGTTGAAAGAGTTGTGGGAACAAGGAGTGAGTACATATGATGTGGCCTTCTTGCGGGAATTCAAGATGCACGCCGCATTCTTATGGACAATAAATAATTTTTCAGCATATGAAAGCTTGTCTGGATGGAGCACAAAAGGTAAATTGGCTTGTCCTGTTTGCAACAAAGATACACAGTCCCAGTGGTTAACAAATGGAAGAAAATTATGTTTTATGGGTCATCGTCGATATTTACCTAATAATCATAGATGGCGTTCGAACAGGACAATGTTTGATGGGAAGACTGAGCGGAAGTCATCACCGCCAATACTGTCTGGCGATGATATTCTTGCACAACTACTTGAGATTCTAGAAAATAGATTTAGGAAGGATGCACGAGCGTCAAAGAGGAAATGAGATGCAGTGAAATTCAATTGGACAAAAAAAAGTATTTTCTTCGAGCTGCCATACTGGTCTACATTGACACGTCGCCATAATTTAGATGTCATGCACATTGAGAAAAATATATGTGAAAATATTTTGGGTACTCTCATGTCAATAGAAGGAAAAACAAAAAATACAATTAACTCCCGTAAATATTTGAAGGAGTTGGGAATAGGACCAGAATTGCATTTACAAGATAATGGATCTCGAGCCATCATGCCTCTTGGATGATATACACTATCAAGTGATGAGAGAATGAAATTTTGTAACTGGTTATTGTCAATCAAATTACCTAATGGGTATGCTTCGAACATGTTAAGATGCGTGCGAACACATGACTGGAAGATAACTAGTCTTAAAAGTCACGACTGTCATATATTTTTACAATGTTTGTTGGCAGTTGGTGCGCGTGGAAAGCTTATTCGAGATGTTCGTACAGCTCTCATAGAGTTAGGGACATTTTTCAGAGGCATTTGTAATAGGATGTTACAAGCTGACACATTGTTAAAAATGGAGGCTAAGATCGCAGTGATATTGTGCAAACTAGAGAGTTTATACCAGCCTTCTTTCTTTGATGTAATGGTTCATTGGCTGTTCACTTACCTCGTGAGGCTTTAGTCGCTAGCCCGGTTCAATATAGATGGATGTATCCAATTGAGCGATTTTTAGGAAAGCTTAAACGAAGTGTGGGAAATAAGGCTCACCCAGAAGGTTCGACTGCAGAGTCCTACATTGATAATGAATGGCACACTTTTTGTTCAATGTATTTTCGTGGGGGTTGATACCAGATTTACGAGACCGGATCTAAATTATGAAAGTGAACAAATGGGTGTCTCATCATCATTTTCTATATTTTCACAAACTGTACGTCCAATGGGCGCACATGGAAGCTACGACTTGTGTGGACGAGATTTTTATAGAGCTCGATGGTATGTCCTGAATAACTGTGCAGAAATTGAGCACTACTTGAGGTTAATAATCAATTTACGTATAACTAAAATAATTGAGGTTAGTATTTTCGTATAACTAATATTTCACATGAAAACGTGCAGCGAACATTTACAATTACTTATCTTTGGTGGTGGAGTTGACGTACAAAAGAAGCATGAAGAGGAGTTCGCCTCGTGGTTTGAACATACGGTATTATTAAAAAATTAATATGGAATCTATTGATATTCATTATTATACTAAATATATTTATTGATGTAGGTTCAATTAAAACATACTACAAATCCCAATGAGATCTCACCAAAACTTTATGCATTGGCATGTGGTCCAAGCAAGAGGGCTATCCAGTATTCGGGTTGCTTGGTGTGTGGATATAGATTTCACACACGTGATAGAGAACGATATAAAAAAACTCAGAATTGTGTGATCGTAGTTGAAGGGAGCCATGGAGATGATAACATTGACTTCTACAAAGTTGTAGAAGATATTATAGGGTTAAAGTATGTGAGAGGTTATATTGCTTGGTTGTTTAGATGTACTTGGTGGGATGTTTCACATCCTAAATTGGGAGTGCGTAAAGATGGGGGTTTTGTCAGTGTAAATACATCCTGGACCTGGTACGAGGATAATCCTTTCATTCTCGTCTGCCAAGCGAATCAAGTTTTTTATTTAGATGATCCGGAATACGGGAACCCATGGCGAGTGGTGGAGAAGTTTGCGCCAAGAAATGTATATGATTATATTACAGCGGCAAATGAACCATGAAGAATTTGATGGTTCGACAAATGAAGAAGCATATTAAAAAAATGAACCAGTGATCAATCTATTTGTTGACCTAAGTCAATATGACATGGTCCTACTTCGTAGAGAAGATGTTACATCAGAAGTGATCAAGGGTGAAATGTCGGAAGAACATGAATCTACTAATGTGTCTAGTGAAGATGAAGGAGATTCGTCCAGCAAAACTGATAATGAATGAATTAAAATATCTGTGTAAGTATAAATTTGATAAATATCAACAATATTTATCTGGTTATATATTTAATTTATTACAATTTCAAATAGATATGCCTCCCAAACGTAAAACAGTTCGTGCGCCATCCCCACCCCTACCCATTATTGACTCTCATGCACATGATTCACTGGCCAGCAATAGTGTACCAGCATCACCAGACCAAGTGCCAGGTATTTTGTCAAATTATGATATTTACCATATGAGTTAATATATATTACCAAATTATATATATCTGTTCTAATTACTGTACTTGTAGTTGTAAGCCAGCACTGAGGGTGAGGCATCACGAGAAGTGTCTGCATAGAGAAAGTCAGAAAAATATGTAAAATTAAAGTTGGTATATTAGAGGGTCACACTGGTGGGCACATTTATTCACAAGCATGGCTTTCTACTTATGTTGGTGCCCTCACTCACACGTATACTCCGATGTCAGCAGCCTACTGGGTTAACGTTCCCGAAGATGTAAAAGATCACATAAAAAATCGTTACTTGGTAATGAGCTACATCTCAAGAAAATTCAAATTTAATGTTAATTGTATTTTTACTAATTACTTATAATTTTTTAAAGGAAGAGTTTGATCTAGATTTTAGTCGGCGAGAGCATCGAAAAATAGTTGAGGAACTAATGTCGAGTGCATTCCAAAGGTACAAAGGTTGGTGCCATGCACATTTTGAGAAATTCAGCACTGCTGCAGAGGCACACCGAAATCCATTCCAAGCAATACCACCAGCCAAGTGAGAGAGTGTTTGTGATCTGTTTGAAGATTTTGCTCATAAGGTAATATCACATTTATACTTTTTCTTAATAGAAAATTATATATGTATTATAATTTGAAACTTATAATCAAATTCTTTTTTTTTTAGCAACGGGGTGCTGTGAACAAAGTAAATAGATCAAATTTAAAAATTCACCATCGTGCGGGTTCTTGATCTTTTCATCATTTGCATAAAAAAATAGTTAATGCTACTAATTCCGGTCTCATATTAAAATATGTACTTTTCTCTTTCAAGTTCTAATATAGTTTTTCTTTTGCAGCAAGCTGAAAGTTCTGGTGATTTTAATCTAACCCATTTATATGCTAAAGCACATAAAAATCGTGATGGTGTTTGGACCAATCCTGAAGTTGAGGCAAATAATAGAATATTTCTATTATTTATACTAACTTTAATGATTTTTCTTGTAGGAAAAGATGTAATCTCTAAAGCACGCTATTGCAGATCTATCTGATGAATCATCTGTCAACGATGCTCAGATCCTATCTGAAGTTCTTGGATCACATTCTGGATATTTAAGGGGCTTAGGGCGTTGTGTGAAGCCATCTTCCAGTTCATCATCCTCTTTTAAGGCTAGATCCAATAAAGACAAAATTAAGGAATTAGAAGCAGCACAACTTGAGATAGAATGATTGAGGTCCAAAGAACAAGAGTTGTTGATCAGATTAGATAAAGTAGCGGACTTAGAGTCAAGAATAGAAGAGAGACTGGAGTCGAGGATCCGAGCAATGTTTGAAGAATGGCAGAGCATATCCCAAAACGCTATGCCACTACCATGATCTTAAAATTTATTTTTTATATTAATTGTACATTTATTATTCTGTTTAACAATAATATTTGAACAAATTTGATGTGCAAATTACATTTTTATTATAATAGCAATGCGTCTTTTAATTAAATGTGAATCTGTGTAGCGGTACCGTTCAAACAAAAAAATCACGTTCGAACGATACATTACGATTTAAAAATTCGTCTGAACTAAAAAGAATCCATTCAAACAAGATTAATTCCAATAATTTATTCGTTCGAACAGATAATATCCGTTCGGACGCTTACCTCGTTCGAACCAGGCAATCTATTCGAACCAAATATATATCTGTTCGAACGACAATTATCAGTTCGGACAACTTAAATGTTTGTCCGAACGGGTTTTTGAGACGAATTTTTTTTTTTGTCCCAAATAAAAAAACCCGTCCTAAGGGATTTGGACCGGCAAGTGAGATTTTGTCTCTAAAAAACATTTTTAGGGACGAAATTCAATTTTCATCCCTAAAATCTTTTTGAGACGGGTTTTTTGAGACAAATCTGAGATGAAATTTTTTTGTCTCTAAAAATTTTTTGGGACAAAAAATAGACTTTTTGAGACAAAATGATTTGTCTCAAAAACCTATTATCTTGTAGTGACAGTAACTTTATAAATATGGAAGACTTCGTTATGGCAAAACAAAGCTGACCACTTGCAGGAAAATCTTCCATAATGAGTTTCAAACAAAACCAATATCGGTTTGAATATTTTTAGTGTAGTTATCCTTTTTTATGTTCACTATATAAAAAAAAAACAAATATTTGTAACTAATTATTTACAATGAAATAGACTATTTGTAATCAAAACACTCATTTTAACTAAAAATAATCATTTCAAACTAATGGCAAAAGTTGCTGCAAAACTTAGAACACTCTCATTAGATTGTCCAAAGTTAAAGGATAATTTTAGTCAATGAAAAAGAAATTTGACTTATAGTTATTCCATTTACATGAGTCCCTACATTGGATTAGCTATTTTTTTATTATATAATAATAAACCAATATAAAAATAATTTGACTTTAACTTTACATCAAATCTTCATATTGGATTATCCATTTATTCATTATATAGTAATAAGTCTAAAATTAATAACTAAAAAAATATTTAATTTTTTGTAATTATTAATTTATCATATTTTACCATTCTACCTATTATATATTAATTAATGATCATATTCTAATTAAATTGTGGGTTAAAAAACTAATTAATAGTCATATTCTATTTAAGTTAAACTAATAATTAATAATTTTAAAAAACTTTACTTAATAAAATAAATATTTGCATGAATATGAACATTTATTCTATGCTAAAGAAATTAATAAAATAGACATAATTTGTATGAATAAGAGAGAGAAGAAATTAATATAATATGCATTTGGCCAATGTAAAGTGATTGCCAACGATAGAATAAGTTTTAGTATTACTATTGCTAAAGCTAATTTTTTTTAGACTAGCCAATTCAATATAGCCTTATTTTAAGGTTTATTGGCTAAAAATATATTAGATTTGTCTTCTAGCCAATCCAATGAGAGTACTCTTATTAACTTAGTAATTGGCACCTTATTGGTACATAAAACAACAGTATATGGATGTAAATATATTCATGTCACTACAACATATATGGGCTTTTTCAAGAAGTGGCTGTCCTGAGAAAAAGTACATTCTTAGTGTTTTTTCCTACCAATTTATCTCATGGGATGTTTGTGGCATAAACTTAGTTAGGAAAAATATTTTACCCACCAAAAAATATTGGTACAGAAAACAATAGTTATATCGTTTTTCCTCATGTGATTCATAATAAAAATGATTAGAATCTTCGGTCACTGAATTAATGGCATCTAAAGACTACTATGCTTTTCCTTATTTGTAAAATTAAGTAAAAATCATATTCTGCACATGAGGAAAACAAAAAACAAAACTTATATAAAAACGGTTTGGCCTCATCTCATTTCATCATCTTTTCTAAATTCTTATACAAAATATAATAAACAAATTAATTTTTTCAAATTTTAAAATATTAATATTATTAAATAATATTTTATTTAACTTATCTTTAATCTAAAACTATTTCATCTCATTTCACTATCCAAACGGAACTTAAAGAAGACAAGATGAGTAGACAAAAACCCACCACATCCATTTTATATATTTACGCGTCATATAATAACAACAAATATGAGAATCATTTAATAGTGATAAATATAATACATCTTATATAATAAGATGAGAGTGATATAAGAGTGTGGTGTTTAATATTACTCCAAATATAAGAATCTTAATTTTCGATTTGGTGGAAGTTAAAAGTTAGTTAGTCTAATCACTAGGGGTGTAAGAAATCCGGTTTGGACCGGTTATTTTGGACCAGATCGGACCAAAACGAATGGAGCTTGGTCCAATCCGATCCAAAAAATATAGGGTCGAATAGTAGTCGATTTGGTCTAGGCCCATGGAATTTCTCCCCCTCGACTGGATCGGACTAGACCGAATAGCTTAGTAAAAAGAATTATATATATCCTTTAATGTGTAACTATAATATATAGTATATAAGTAGTAATATATAAATTATTAGTTCGGATGTATAACTATAATATATAATATATAAGTACTAATATATATTAGTACTAAGAGAATTAGAGTTGTAGTGTAAGATAAAGTAATAAGAGTATTACTATTATTTAATATACTATTACTAAGAGTAAGTTTTTTAAATATTTTTTAGCTTAAATCTGTAATAAAAATGTGATATAGGCCGAAAAAAATTGAATTTGGGCCAAAAATAAATTTGATCATTATAAACTTTTGGGTTGAATATGGCCCATTAAATCATGTCCGATCCACTTAGACCAAATGAGACCGGACTGGTATAGACCAAATATGAGTCCGGTCAGATCTAGGTTGAGGAAAATGCCAGATTTTCTAGTTGTAAAATCGGGTTATGTGAGATCAAGTCATTAGGTTCTCGGTACAAATTGGAAATAAATTCTATGCATAGTGCTTGTGTTGTAAATGATATTTTTTCTACACCTTAATATATTTTTGGACATTTTTTAATATTTGTTATTGCCAAGGTAAATTGACTTCCTGCTGACTGCATAAAGTCACTATTCCCATTGCATGATGCTAAGAAGGCAAATAGTAAATGAACCAAATCATATATAACAACGTAAAAGCCCGACATCTCCAACAAAGACGCAATATAAGCCTGGAGTACTCCACCTTTATTGAAGATAAGCAATACTTTAGAATACAAACATTTCACAAAATTAGCCACACTACGTGCACAATGGATCTGATAATCACCTATATTTAGAGAGAAGCTCAAACAAAGACTCAATATATCCGTCCACGGCTTTGAAATACTTGTGCCTCCAGTTCTTTTTAGTAATTAGGATCCCAAAGAAAGCCCAAAATCCGAGTGCATACGACACAATTACAAATGCATAGAAGAAGAAAGGGCGATCGATCGTTCTAGTTCCTTCTTTTTCTTCAGGTTCCGATTGAGTTGTGGTAGAGCAGTTCCTTGGCAGAGGATCTCCACAAAGTTCTGGATTACCCTCGTAGCATTGGCTTCTGAAAGTCGAGAATTGACGCTCAAATGGGATTCTTCCTGATAGATTGTTGTAGGCAACACTAAATGTAGATAGAGAAGTGAGTCCAACCAATTCAGAAGGGATTCTCCCTCTCAACTTGTTGTGAGAAAGATCCAAACTCTCCATGCTTCTCAACTTTCGAAAAGAGATTGGAATGGAACCTGTTAGGGAATTACTCGACAAGTTCAAGAATCGAAGATGTGATAGCTCTCCCATTTGAGAAGGAATGCTACCTATTAATTGGTTAGATGACAGGTCAATTGCAGTCATCATCAAGAGAGGGGTCCCTTTGAAAGTATATAACCTATTTTTTACGAACAAAGACACTTGAGCTTCCGATGCTAGGAAAGACGTAATATAATCATCTCCAAATAGGTAGGGATGCCGTAAAGTAAGTTTTTTGACAAAGTAATACCAGTAAGCAGGGCTTGGAGGGCCCTTGTTCCAGGAAGTAATGTTATCAAGGCAGGAAGGAATATCTCCTGAAAGACGATTGTTAGAGACGTCAAAAACTTGCAGTGTCTTCATTCCACATAGTTTTCGGGGCAATTGACCTTCAAAGTGATTTCCACTTAAAACAAGTGCTGCTACGTTAGAGTGATCATACAACCACTCTGGAATATTACCGGATAAGTCATTGTCTCGAACATCTAGGATCATTAAAGATGAACAATTTGATATGCTGGGAGAGATTACTCCTTGGAAGTAATTGCCACTTAGACGTAAGGTCCTCATCCTTGTGATGTTCGCGTCTTTTGGTAGCATTTGTCCTTGCAATTTGTTGTTTGATAAATCTAGCACTAAGAGTAGCGTGCCAGTTCTAGTCAAACTTTGCGGTATTGTTCCTGAGAGCATGTTCTGAGAAAGATCTACACATTCGAGAGACAGATAACCAAAGGACCAAGGAATGTTGCCTTCTAGTGCATTTGAGGACATGTCAAGATGATATAAGTTTGGAAGAAGATATCCAATATTTTCTGGAAGAGAGCCTTTGACATGATTATCAGATATGTCCAACAACTCAAGTGATGAAGTTCCATTAGCATGGCAGTCGAGGAAAGTACCATCAATTTTGTTCCCACTCATGTACAAAATTGTGATATTCTTGTTGAAAAGTAGTTGACAAGGTACGCTTCCCTCTAATGAGTTGTCAGACAAGTCTAGCAAATATAATAAATATTGAGTGGATATGAAGGTTGGAACAACGTAACCATTCTTCTCGTTGAGGCTGCAATTTGCCAACTTCAAAACACTTAGCTGAAATGTGGGCAACAAGGAGGGAGACTCTGTTTCTACTTCCAACTTGTTGTTCGAAAGATCGAGGTGGTCAAGACTAGAAGCGTTGGCAAATATGGAAAATGACAACACCCCTTCTAATCGATTACCATTGACCTTAAATTTCGTAATCTTACTGTGGTTAGAGAAAATCGATGAAGGTAGATGGCCCTGCAAGCGATTGTGCGATAGATCAAGCACTTGAAGGTTTTCAAACCTCTCAAGACAAGAGGGAATATTGCCTTCCAGTGTATTATTCCACAGGTACAACTTCCTTAAATATTTTAATTGCTTCAGTTCACAAAAAGCTGCAGCGCGCGAAGTTAGTTTGACAAGTGAGTCTAGTAGTGATCTTCACAATATGCTTCGAAGTTAAAAAAAAAAAAAAAATTAAATAAACAAATAAAAGATAAGAGTAAATAACGAGTAGCAAGGTATCCCAAATCAAAAATGTTGACTAAGAAATATAAAGTCAAGTAGGAAAAAGAAAACCTACTACAAGCAGCCACCTTATTTAAATAAAGAATTTTAAGCCCACAAATATAACTAGAAAATTATAGTTAACAAATTTACGTACTTAATTAACGTGATACATTTTATTAATTTCTTTTTTTATAATCAGACATATCCTCTCAAATTATAAACTTTAATTTTGTCATTCTTTTATAAATCTTGAATTTTTTTCACTCGATCAAAACTGTCATAGCCACAAATTAGTAGAAACAAAATTTGTTGGACGTAATTGCAAATCAAAATGAAACGAATGACATATATTGGACCTAGCGCTAAACTATTTTAGGACCATTTATCAATGTGTGTGTTTTTAGCTATTTTTTTACTGGAACTCGATTATTTTCATTCCGCTCTAGCCTAGCGGCCTGAACCCTCCTGCGACTTCTTTCAATCAACATGCTCCAAATGAAGTGAGAGGTCAAGTCTAACCCCTCCTCGGTAAATGGGAGGCCGATCTCCCCAGAAACAACTTCCCTAGCCCCATGATCTTCATGATTTATTCTAACTTTTTCATTGTTTTTATTTTCTAATCTATATTATTATAAAGAAGATGAGAAGTACTAGATCTGCGCAAAATCCATCCATTATCCAGTGTACACTTCTCAAGCGCTGAAGAAAATTTAGATATTTGCTTCAAAGGCAACTAATGGTACAACTTTTCTTAAAATATTTTTTCCCCAATCAATTTGAATCGATTGGTGTGCATGATTGGGTTAGGCCAAAATGTTTTGAGAATACAATGTAACCTAAAATAATTGAGAATAGGGAGGAGAATATTTTGTCTGTCTTAAGTTGATTAAAGATAACTCTCTACAACTCTCGAAAACGGGGCGTTATATACATTGCTTAAATTATTTGTTGTTTGATTGCATTATGCGATTAACGAAATCAAACAAGACCAAAAATTTGTAATTTTGGTAGCCACACAACAGAAGGGAACAAAAATTGTCATCAGGTATCTTTAATAAATCAAACTTCGATCTCACATTTTCTCATCAGGTATCTTTAATAAAGACATATGGCAATCAAAATATACGTCTTGGCCAATGTATTGGTACAATTGCACGATTTAAAAAAAAAAAAAATCTTGTATTAATTTCGTTGTTTGTAGTGTTTTTAGGGATCTCCCCAAACATGAAACAACTACGGGTATAACATGGGATAAGACACGAAACATGATCATCAACTAAGAAATTAGTTGTCTTATTAAAATCGGGTTAAGGTTCTCACCTTGAAGGTCTCCTCCGATGTTCATGCTGCTAAGATGAAGAACCTCCAGTTTATTGAATACGGTGAACAAAGTCACATTCGGATACCATGTGATTGAGTACGGCACCTTCACGTGGTACATGTTTGGAACGATACCGATAACTTTCCCATCTTTGCCACACAAGATACTATTACGTGATTGACAACAATCACTCCCGTTAAAGTCGTCGAATGCTACACCATGTGTAGAGTTTTTGATCTCCAACAGAGCTCTGTTTTGTTCTTTGCTACATCCAGCTTCAACCACCCAAGCGAATGGGCAAAAAGTGAGGGCTATAAACCAAAGGAAGATGATGAGCTTATTGGCAAAAGAAGCATCCATTTGTGAAGAGATTCTTCAAATTAAGGCAATTAATAATAATGGTTTTGTTTATTATATGCAACGACTGGATGAATGGTTTTTTAGCATCTTTATAAACTGGATTGAATCAGCTAGCGGGGAATGGAATAATTGCCGATGAGAAAATGGCAAACTTTTTGACTATTATTGGGGTCTTGGCCGCCAATGAACGACTTGCACCGGAAGAAGGTTGGAGTTGGACTGAACAAACTGGATTAGTCAAAGTTTAGGTTATAAAACACAATGCTCTCTATTTTACTAAATTAATCAAATTCAACATGATATGATCTCCTTCAATTATTTCATGCGAAGTAAAATTATCCGTGGTCTTTACGTTTCCTTCTTGTCGATGGAGCTGTGTTTGATTAGTAAAGTAAAATTATCATTTTGCCCTTTATCAGCTTTGTGCTTGATGAGCAAAGGAAAGCTAATTTCTTTGTCCTTGAGGTTTGTCTACTTCAAATTTGACAGACATGTCGGGTCCTTACGTTCGCCTTTTTTATTTTTCTATATTTTCGGTATAATTGGAGTGAACGAAGCGTCCAGGAAGAAAGACCAGAAGAAAGACCTCTAAGTGAACAGAAATAATTTGCTTGGCGAATACAATTTTTGGTCTTTATATATATATATATATAGTGTATAAAATACAATACTTATTATTTAATATATGTATTTTTTATAGTCCCACGAACAACTGAAATTATTCTTCCTATTCGCATGGCCCTTTCTCGTGCAGTGGCGGAGTCAGGGATTTGTTTTAAAAGGGCCAAATAAAACTACCACAAAATATATAAAATGTTTTTTATTTTATTTCTATACATTTTTTTATGTAATATAAAATAATCTGATACACTACAAGAAAATGTTTTTTTTGCAGCACTTATTTTTGCCGCAAAAGCATAGCAAAAATGCTGCAAAAACTAATTTCCGTCGTTTGGAATTAGTCGCACCATCGTTGGAAAAGTATTGATTATAAAAGATTTTCCCAGCGTTGTTACATTTTCACTGCAATTATTGCACTTTTTCCCACGATTTTGGTTCGCCAAAAATGGTTAGTTTTTCGCGGCAAATAGCCGTCCAGCCAACCCTGTAAAACGTTGGAAAATATTTGTAACGTCGACAAATTTCACCATAATAAGTTTAGTTATCGCTGCAATAAGTGACCCCTTCTATCGACAATTTCACAGATGCTGCAACTTGGATCTACTACGTCAGAGTAAAGTCATCGCAATAGATATTTTCTACGTTTTTCCAAGTTCTTGCAGCATCAAATTTTCGACGTCATAAATATTTCTCATCTACTTTTTCCAGCCACCGCAATATCATTTTGGGCTTATTGATGATCTCCAAACGATAAATGCACTATCTCATCAATATTAATTTCGCCGGAATATGCATTTTTTTTTAAATATTAATTTTTTGTTTTTCTTGGGCTATTTTTTGAGCATGCATTATCTATTATTGTGAGATGCTAAAATCCCCTAATTGAGCCTGGCGTTATATATTGCTTTTGCTATTTTTCATGATCAATTTGTATATCAATATAAATATAATAATATATATTTATAATTCCTATTTATTCACAACTTTATTTTTCAAATAATAAAACCATGCTAGCAAATCACTCATTAATTGTCTATAATATTGTGACTTGACTAACGTAAAAATTTAGACCCAAAAAATGTATTTATAATTTGGAATCAATAACTATATATCATATGTGCAACTTAAAAGAATTTTTTGACCATTATCCCGCATATTGCAGCTTTATAGCCAAGGCAAGCAACAATAAATACTTTGCACCCACACATCTATTTTTCACCCCTTCAACTGGATCTATATTAAATAAACCATTCATTAACTTTTGCAAAGCACGGATGGAAATTCATTCAGCCAACCAAATGTCTGAATTTAAAGATTAACAAGCTAGTGGTCTCAAGGCCATTAAATACAAGTGTCAGTTTATAATTGCCTAGAACTTATATATACAATGGTGCATTTTTTCCATCTATAAAACATGTAGAATGATGGCAGCCATTGAGCAAGTGAAATTATACCCTACACAACTCTGATTGGACTTTATAAGCACTCCTGGTTTCTCTTTGCCTTTGATATGCAGGTCTGCATCTACTTCAGTGAAGCATATTATCGTTAATGTCGGTTTTTTTCCAATATACGGGAAACTCTTTGTCCATCTACCATCTCAGAAACTAGCATCTTGAACCAACATTAAATCCTGGCCTTTAATCTGGTAAAAATTCTGATGCAAAAAAGTGTTCAATAATTAACTTAAATCATTTTGTTGTTCCTCCGACAAAAACATTAAAAATTAGTTGCTGCAATTTTTGTGTTATATAGTTTATGCTCATGAGTTTAATTAGTTTGCTGTATAAAAAATAATCTGATGTGTTGTATTGTGTTGAATTTTGGAAAGAATGTAGGGGACTCCCACCCACTAAAAGATGTATTCTGTAACCTGTTAATTTATCTAATAAAATACTAAACTAACCTAGAAAAAAAAATACAGCCATTAATGCATTAGATTCAATAGATTCCAACTGAGGATTTGAAGGTATGAAAAAACCTTTTAAAACTGAATTGCTTAACTTTTATAAGTATGAGCCATATATGGGTTACAGATTGTGACCCCAACTACCTAATAAATGTTCCTTAAAAAGTAGAACACATGCAATTTATACTTAAACTGAGTTCTGAAACGACGAACTTGGAGATTAATTAAAATAATTTAATTAATTTTTGTGAATTCTATTTAATTAATTAAAGCCCATGCATTAACTTTTGGCAAGCATACATGATCAGTACTTGTAATGGTTGGTGCTAAAAGTTGTCTTTTTAGATTAAGTCTCATATATAGTTTGCTGCACATGCATGCAATGCTCTCTCTTTGGTCAAATTGAGGACTTGAAGAGGATTCTAAAATAAATTGCCCTTTCCCTTTTTCATCGAAATATAGAGAAAAGACAAGAACCTTTGCTGTAATAATATGAGAGTTCATCAAGAACTAGCTATTCAGACAACCCAGAAGTTAGAACACCATGACCTTTCATCAACGTGTCTAATTATTTACTTCCTTAATTTTTTATGAAATTTTTTTATTTAAAGATAGATGAATAATTAATTTGTTATAATAAGATGAGCAACGGATCTAAAAATGTTTACGATTAAGTTAGCTAGGAAAAATATAAGCAGAAAGTGTCAAAGTGTCACTAGACCATAATAAGAAATTAAACCTGGAAACAAAGTAAAATTAAAATTCTGTGATTCCAATACAAAATATTTTGACCAAAGTTGAATTTATTATGCAGTGCCCATATATAGGGAAATGCAAAAACAAAAATTTCGATGACATACATGCAGGTGAAGCTCTTGCAAAAATCAAACAAAAAAACAGAGTTACCTTTCTTATCTATAACAAAGTCGGGCCTTTTTGTAAAGATGTTCAAGAAAGAGATGGAAGCATGTATGGGTTTTGTTGAGTATGGCTTGTGAATACACGCCTCAGCCCTATTTCGCTCGACCCTCGCTCGAGCGCGGCGCGAGCGAGGCTTCCAGACTTCAGGCAGACCTCAACCTGAGAGTTCGATCGACTCTCGCTCGACCTCCAGCTCGAGTGAGAATCAGGCAGTGACTTCGCTCGACAGTATCTCGACCTCCCGCTCGAGCGAAGTGCCACATGTTGCTAGGTGTCCGCTTGATGTTGAGCGAGTTTGACCTAGAAGTCCTCGCTCGAGCGAGAGTAAGTTTTGCTCGAGCGAGATCGCATATTATAAATATCGCGAAGTCATTTCGCGCGATCGACGACGAACGAAGCAGCAGCTCTCTGTTTTTGGCCCGAAGAACATAGCTTCCCCTTAGATCATTTCTTCTCCATTTCTCCACTAAATTGAGTGAAATTTGTGAGGATTGAGTGTATACACATGAGGTGAGTGTTTCCTTTTGTAAGAATCTTCTGATTCTCTCTCTGTAACCTCTTTTTGATCTAGTGAAACTTTGAAACCAATCCCACAGTGGATGTAAGTTCATTTTGAGCTGAACCACTTAAATCGTTGTGTTCTTTGGTTGTTTACTGTTTTATTTCTCATTGTTGCATCCACTGCAGTTTATTTCATATTCTTGTTGTTTCTTTCATTGGTCTTTTCCCAACAAACTGGTATCAGAGCTTTCAGGCTTTGTGATTATTTGAATGGATGGCCACAGCAAGATTTGAAGTTGAGAAATTTGACGGTCAGAACAGTTTCAGCTTATGGCGTCTGAAGATGAAAGCATTGTTGCGCCAGTAGGGATTATTCAAAGTTCTAGAGGAAAGGACGGCTGATTCTCCTGTACCGTCTAAGGACGATGAAGAAAAGGTACATAGTACTATTTTACTGTCATTGTCTCATGGAGTGTTGAGAGAGGTAGCGGAGGAGAAGACCGCTGAGGGTCTTTAGAACAAGCTTGAGAGCTTGTATATTAAGAAGTCTCTTACTAACCGATTGTATTTAAAACAACGGTTATATACGCTCAAAATGACTGAGGGTTCGTCAGTTACTGAACACCTAGATGAGTTTAACAAGATTGTTATGGATCTAAGAAATGTTGACATCAAGCTTGATGATGAAGATCAAGTTTTAATTATGTTGTGTTCATTACCTGCCTCATTTGAGAATTTTATAAATTCTATGTTTTATGGAAAAGATACTATCTCCTTAGCAGATGTAAAGTCAGCTTTGAACTCGAAGGAGTTGAGGAGTAAGTATGATAAGGGTGGTGAAGCACAAGCCAGTGGTTTGTTTGTCAAAGATACCTCCAACAGAGGAAGATCCAGTGAGAAGGGTTCAGAGAAGGGCAGAGGAAAGTCCCGAGGGAAATCAAAGTCCAAGTCCAACAAGAAAAATGTAAAATGCTATTACTGTCAGAAGTTTGGACATTACAAGAGTGAGTGTACAAAGTTGAAGAAGAAGGAGGAATCCACGAGTTCCTCTAATGCCGTCAGTGCTGCCGATGAATCTGATGGCTCTGATGTAGTTCTTGCAATCAGTGATTTGAATAATCAGTTCAGTGACAAGTGGGTTATGAACTCAGCTTGCACTTTCCATATGTGTCCCAAAAGGGACTGATTCATGTCTTATGAACCAATCAACAGTGGTTCTGTTTTGTTAGGGAACGACACAGCTTGCAAGATTGCGGGAATGAGTTCTGTAAAGATCAAGATGTTTGATGGGATAGTTAGGACATTAACTAATGTCCGGCACATTCCAGACTTGAAAAAAAATCTTATCTCCATGGGGGCCCTTGATTCTTTGGGTTTGAAGTACACGGGACAAGGTGGAGTTCTGAAAGTCAGCAAAGGCTCCATGATTATTATGAAGGAAGACCTGAAAGATGGTCTCTATTTCCTCCAGGGCAGTTCTGTCAACGGTGAAGCTGCAGTTTCAGTATTTGATCAGTCAGAGTCAGATGTTACTCGTCTATGGCACATAAGATTGGGATATATGAGTGAGAAGGGGATGTCTATCCTCAGTAAGCAAGGGTTGTTAGGGAATTAGAATTTGGGCAAACTAGACCTGTGCGAGCACTGTGTATTTGGCAAGCAGAGCAGAGTTCAGTTTGCAACAGGGGTCCACAGAACAAAAGGTACAGTGGACTACATTCATTCCAACCTTTGGGGTCCGTCTTCAGTTTCATCGAAAGGTGGAGCTAATTACTTGCTTAGATTTATTGATGATTACTCACGGAAAGTGTGGGTTTATTTTTTAAAACAAAAAAGTGATGTCTTCAAGAACTTCAAGCAATGGAAAGTTCTGATAGAGAATCAGACCGGTAAGAAGATTAAAGGGCTTCAAACTGACAACGGGATAGA
This sequence comes from Platycarya strobilacea, assembly GCA_036898215.1. NCBI lineage: Eukaryota > Viridiplantae > Streptophyta > Magnoliopsida > Fagales > Juglandaceae > Platycarya > Platycarya strobilacea. The sequence continues at coordinate 7,842,352 of CM072554.1, read as the reverse complement.
ATTTTGCAGCAGTGACTTTGATGAGTTCTGCAAGAATGAAGGAATTGTCAGACACCGTACAGTCAGGTACACTCCACAGCAAAATGGAGTGGCTGAACGGATGAACCGAACCCTCCTAGAATGAGCACGTAGTATGCTTTCCAATGCCGGGCTGTTTAAGGACTTTTGGGCGGAAGCAGTCAATGCAGCTTGTTTTCTGGTGAACCGCTCTCCAGCCATAGCTATTGGGTTGAAGATACCTAATCAGGTATGGTCTAAAGAACCTACTGATTATTTGAATTTGAAGATATTTAGTTGTCCTGCTTACTTTCATGTGAATGATGGTAAGCTAGAACCTAGGGCAAAGAAGTGTATATTCATGGGATATGCTTCTGGGATGAAGGGATATAGATTGTGGTGTACTGATCCCAAGTCACCCAAATTTGTGATAAGTAGAGATGTAGTATTTGATGAAAAATCTATACTTAATCCAAGAAATCAGATTCCCGAGTCTACAGGGAAGAAGGTGGAATTGCAAGTTTCACATGAGACACCACCTGAGACTCAGGATCATGCTATAGCTGATGAGCATGATTCTGAATCAGAGACTGAGACACCAGTTGAGGAGCAATACAGTATAGCTACTGATAGACAGAGGAGACAAATCAGACCACCTCAGAGATATGCTCATGCAGACATGGTTAGTTATGCACTCGTTACAGCAGAAGAAGTTGTTGGGCAGGAGCCTTCCAATTACTCAGAGGCTGTGAAGAGTACTGAGTCTGCACAGTGGTGTTCAGCGATGACTGAACAGATTGAGTCTCTTCACAAGAACTAAACCTGGGATTTGGTTAAGTTACCAGCGAAAACCAGAGTTGTGGGCTGCAAGTGGGTTTTCAAGAAAAAAGAGGGAATCCAGTCTGATGCAAGATACAAAGCTCGTCTAGTTGCTAAAGGCTACAGTCAGAGAGAGGGGGTCGACTTCAATGAAGTGTTCTCTCCAGTGGTAAAAACACAGCTCAATCAGAGTTTTACTAGCCATCATGGCTTTGTATGATCTAGAGCTTCAGCAGCTTGATGTGAAGACAGAGTTCTTACATGGTGAGCTTGAAGGTAAAGAAGACCGTATATGCAGACTGAAGAGGTCTTTGTATGGGTTGAAGCAATCGCTTAGGCAATGGTATAAACGTTTTAATTTGTTTATGATTGATCATGGTTATCTGAGAAGTAATTATGATTATTGTGTGTATCATAAACAATTGCCTGATAAGTCTTTCATTCACTTATTACTTTATGTTGATGACATGTTTATAGCTGCTAAAAGCATGGTTGATGTTGATTTGTTGAAAACTCAACTTAAAAATGAGTTTGAGAAGAAAGATTTAGGTGATGCTAGGAAAATATTGGGGATGGAAATCCATAGGGATAGGAAAGCTGGGAAGTTATACTTGTCCCAGAGAAAGTATATAGAGAAGGTTCTAGATAGGTTTGGAATGTCTAACTCCAAACCTGTCAGCACGCCGCTGGCATTGTATTTTAAACTTTCAGCTTTCCTATCTCCCCAGACAGATGAGGAGGAACAGTCCATGGCAAATGTTCCTTACTCTAATGCTGTAGGTAGCATTATGTATGCCATGGTGTGTACCCGTCTAGATATTTCACAGGCAATGAGTGTGGTTAGCAGATATATGGCTAAACCTAGTAGAACTCACTGGCAGGCAGTGAAATGGATTTTGATGTACTTGAAGGGAACCTCGCATGTGGGTTTGATATTTGATAGAGATGTAGATCTCAGTTCTGTTGTTGTTGGTTTTGTTGATTCTGACTATGCTGAGGATTAGACAAGAGAAGATCATTGACAGGCTATATTTTCACATTGTATGGTTCTACTATTAGTTGGAAAGCAACACTTCAATCAATTGTTGCTTTATCAACTACAGAGGCAGAATACATGGCAGCAGTTGAGGCTGTTAAGGAGGCCATTTGGGTGAAGGGGCTGATCAGTGACTTGGGTCTTCAGCAGACAGAGATGATAGTGTTTTGTGACAGCCAGAGTGCTATGCATTTGACTAAAAATCAAATGTATCGTGAGAGGACGAAGCACATTGATGTCAGGTATCATTTTATTAGAGAAGTAGTTGCAGATGGTACGGTTAGTATTCAGAAGATTGCTACTTCAGAAAATCCAGCAGATATAATGACCAAGCCAGTTGCAATATACAAGTTCAAATTTTGTTTGGACTTGATAGGGGTTCGGGGTTTCCAGGTTCCTTAGGGAACTCAGATGGGGTTGGTCTTCAGATGCTGCATTTTTCATTCTTGGGTTAATCTGGATTTTATGAGGCCTTTTAGGTATTCAAGCCAATGTGGAGATTTGTTGAGTATGACTTGTGAATACACGCCTCAGCCCTGTTTTGCTTGACCCTCGCTCGAGCGTGGCTTGAGCGAGACTTTCAGACTTCAGGCAGACCTCAACCCAAGAGTTCGATCGACCCTCGCTCGACCTCCAGCTCGAGCGAGGATCAGGTAGTGACTTCGCTCGACAGTCGCTCGACCTCCCGCTTGAGCGAAGTGCCATGTGTTGCTAGGTGTCCGTTTGATGTTGAGCTAGTTTGACCTAGAAGTCCTCACTCGAGCAAGAGTAAGTTTCGCTCGAGCGAGATCGCATATTATAAATATCGCAAAGTCATTTCGCGAGAACGACGACGAACGAAGCAGCAGCTCTCTGTTTTTGGCTCGAAGAACAGAGCTTCCCCTTAGATCATTTCTTCTCCATTTCTCCACTAAATTGAGTGAAATTTGTGAGAATTGAGTATATACAAGTGAGGTGAATGTTTCCTTTTGTAAGAATCTTCTGATTCTCTCTTTGTAACCTCTTTTTGATCTAGTGAAACTTTGAAACCAACCCCACAGTGGATGTAAGCTCATTTTGAGCTGAACCACTTAAATCGCTGTGTTCTTTGGTTGTTTACTGTTTTATTTCTCATTGTTGCATCCGCTACAGTTTATTTCATATTCTTGTTGTTTGTTTCATTGGTTTTTTCCCAACAGGTTTTCTGTCAGATTTCTCATGCAAGGTTGCAACCCCATGCGATCGATGGTTGTCTGGCGCAGAATCGAAGGGGGATTGGCTGTAGAAATCGAAACCAGTATATTGGTGAAGTTAGGAATCACGAATCCACTGATTGCAAGAATCACGAACTAGTTCTTCAAGATGTGGGAGTTTTCTGTGAGCCCAAGGGTTTGGAGATGAGGGATTGGAATCTATGAAGCTGAGCATGCTAACAAGAGAGTGCAGATGTTGATTTGTGCAAAACTACGCTTGCGAGGGCTAAAATTCCTCTGGGGTTTGGCACATATTGGCGGTGCCCAATCAATTTATGCCATTAAATATTTCGTTTTATCGGCAATGAAAAGCAACTCAACAATATTAATTTTTGTTGCTGCAGAAATTATCGCCGACATAATTTATAAACTCGATGAAATAAAAGAAATAGGCTCACCTATTAAGTAAACGAAGAAGGCTCGCTTGTAACTGCTTTATACAGGCCCAGCGAGAAAAAAAGCGCTGAAACAAATCACCTTTGGCAGCGTTTTCTGTTGCAATAGAAAAATAGTTGACAGAATAGGTGATTTTTCTTGTAGTGATATTAAAATCTACAATAAAAATAAAATACGTTTAATACAACTTATATATTAAAAAAATTTATAATATGTCAAGAACATGTCATTATAATTAAAAATAATATTAAAAATACGAAAGAAATCATCTAATTTATTTTTATTTTTATTTTTATCTATAATAAAAACATGTTATTATATCATTTTATTTTATATGAGATGTATTTTATTTTTAAATTAGATTAAATTTTGTAAAGGAAGGCCAAGATAATTTTTAGAGTGGAGGCCAACATAAAATAAAATTAATATTGTCTTACTAAATTAAAAAAAAAAAAAAGAAAGAAACTAACCTATATTATTTTTTTCTTTAAAAAAATTAACTTTTCTTTTTAAAAAGGGGTGGAGCCGGGGGTAGGGGGCCATGGCTCCCCTTGCCCCAACGTGACTCCGCCACTGTTCTCTTGCGTTCTGGACGTTAAAAAAACTTGCTCTCTATTGCTCAATTGAATAGAGACCTTAATTGTGTATTTGTCTTTCACTCTTCTGTTTTGTCATTAAGAATCGTCTGTCAGGGAGAACTCTACATGCTGAATTGAGAGAGGGAGGGCCAATCGCTGCGGGTCGTGCTAATACTCCTACGGGCTATTCTCAAGGATCGATTCCAGTATCACTATCCTTACCGTTTATATATTTGCATTTTTTTTAAGGAACTTTATTAACAAAATCAAGAGTTTAATACAGAAAACCTAACTTTACAACCATTTATTACAAACCAAATATTTGTTAACTGGGGATAGTCTTTCCTGTTATAAAAGTCTAATAAGTATGTTGGAATAATTATAAGAGGGATTTTTTTAGATTTATTGTTGGAATGATCCCATTGCACAATTGAATGCATGTATCGATTTTGAAATTTTATATATCTCCTTCTATTATGAAAGAGGTCATCCCATGTGAATAGTAATTTGTGTTTGATGGAAAAATTACCTTCTTATCCTTGTGTTTGACTCAGTTTGAGGAACAAAATTACCTCTTTCTCCTTGATCACCAGACCAATCCATATTTTAACCATCAACTCCAAATTTAGCTAGGAGATCAGCCTCCACATTTTCTTCTCGAAAAATATGTTACACACGATACTCCATGAAAGCAAAATAAACATGCAGCTCGTCCCAATAATCCTCTGCATACCAAATATTGCAGGCGCCCCCAGTCATCCAATTAACAAAAATTTTGAAATCAATCTCAATCTCCACCCGACTAAAACCAAGTTGATACCACCTCCAAACCCCTTCCAGCAAACTTTTCATTTCAGCAAAATTATTAGAACTCTAACCCAGAGATACAAAATAAGCCTTACTCAAGTTACCATATTTATTATGGATAATACCTTCAGCACTTGCCGGTCCAGGATTACAAAGACTGCTACCATTCATATTAAATTTAACCCAACCCCGTTGAGGTATTAACCTCACCACGCAAACCTTCTTAGGTTTAGAAAGTAAGACAAGAACCTCCAATCTATTTAAAATAATAACATCTTTATTAGGGAGCCGCAAAACTTTCATGATCCCATCCATAATCCGACGAAGGCATAATTCGATAACCTGCCAAACCGAATTAACCGTGTCAACCTTATCTTTATACCTGTCTTTGCAACGCCTCTCCCACAACTTCCAAGACACTATTGACGGAAGAAGACCAAAAACAGTTCATAATTGAGAAAACCTGCCAGGCTGACATAACTAAAAATTAATTTACTCCTGCCATGTACTTTTTGAGGTGGAGTCCACTTTATTATAAACGGGTTGCATGGAATTTGACGATTGAAACTTGTACAAATTATTTCTCTTACAATAATGATCAATTAATAATAAGCAGCATCTATCCATTCGTCCCTTCCATAGCGAAGGTTGTTTAAAAACGGCTAAATTAATCTTATATCATACTTGTACAAATTTTCAGCCTTTATAAACCGGTTTAGAGTTAGAGGACCTAGACCACCAAGTTGTGCACACCGCACTTGAGAAGGCAATGACCTGAGATTTCTTCTCGGACCAGCCGAATTGTTGGAAAGAGTTCTAATACATATAGTCACTTGTGTATTTTTTGTGTACTTAATTAATATGATTGACTGCATCAATTTTTTTAATATACAATCAATAACAGCAATAGAGTAAATATATAACAATGACTACACATATAACTTGTGTTGGAAATGCAAAGCATTGAACAGGAAATGAGTAACTAGGTTTTCCTATATCACATGCATCTTTCATGCTTTGGAGTTGAGTCTTAGGCGCATACTCTTTTCAGTTGTCAACTTGTTGTGAAGAGCTTCCACTTAAACCCACAGTTAAGAAATGGGTAGATTCAAGTCTGCATTTAAAATCTGGGCATGAAATGAAGAGATTAAAAAGAGTGAAAGTTTTTATAAACATGCTCTTGAGAAAGAATAGTAATTCTTCTTGTTCAAGCATTATTCTAATGATTAAACAATTAAAGAATGACTCTCGACCTTCTTCTTTTTTATCATAGATTTGATCAAATTTTCTAGTAGATATTATTTTCTGATCTCCTGTTAACTTCAAGCTGATACACATGCCAACAACCAATTGCTATCACGGGTCCATTTGCGCCTACACTACAAGAAAAAGTACAATTTGTGGCTAGTTTATTTCTGGCGAATCAATTATAGCCGCAAGAAATACGTTTTGTTATTTTCGGATAGCTCTTTTGTGTCAATTTTGAAAAAAAGCTGGAAATTTTACTTTTTTGCGGCAATATTTTTGCGCCAATAATAGTATTGCCGCAAATAACTTACACTGGTTTGTATTACAACGACTTTTGTCGCCTTAATTACTTTAGCCTCCAAGCAGTTATTTGTTTTTGTGTTATTTTGCTTATTACGGCAACTTAAAAATTGTTGTAATAAGTCATCTCTAATTCCCCCCCTCTCCCAATAATTTTCACAGTTTCGTGGTTTTCCCTATCTCTCTTTCTTGCTCAAGTTCTCCAAGGTGGTTTTCAATCATTTCCAACACGAGATTCTTGTCATCGCTATTTATGCTTCTTGCCAACACCAATGTGTTTCTCTTACCCATCTATCTCTCTTTGTGACTCATGCGCGATCTTCGATTTTTATCTACATGTATACAACCTAAATGCATGTACATATTGGTTGAGATTTCTTTCCTTTGGTTGACATTTACGAATTAGGCATATTGATTTTATGTGATATTGGTTGAGGGACTCGTCCAGACTGTGGCCACATGAGTTTAATTTTGAGCCAAATGTAATATAATTTTGCCAGTGAGTAATACTTATTGATAATTGAATGCAAATGTAATATAATTTTGCCAGTGAGTAATACTTATTGATAATTGAATGACTGTACAATTTTAGTCGTTTAGAATATCAATCCAAAACATGTGTCAGATATATAGTTGAAAGTGTAATTTTCTATGAGTGATTCTACTCTTACAAACAGAATCTCAGTCGGCATTCCCAACTGTGAGATTTTTTTTTTAATTTTTTTTTATATAATGATTAAAAATATATTTTTTATTAGTGTTGAGATTTTTTTTAATTTTTCAAAAAATGTTTAACACTGAGAAAAAATATATATAAACAAAAAAAAAGAAAAAAATTTATAACTAGGCGAGATCCCAATCGGGACCCGTCATATGTGACCCTAGTATTAATCTTTTCCTATTGTTTATTTTCAATCTCTAATTGTTTTGCACACGTCAAGTCTCGTATATGTAGGTTCTCTTCATACTGTTTGTATCTATTAAGTGCACAAGTACTCTTTCATAATGCACAAGAATGCTCAGTCGTTTGAGGACTTAAGAAGCATCATTGAAGTTATTAGACACTCATGCCAGGGAAATATGAAATGCCACCTACCATTTGAAACCATAGCTATTGCACATATTCATTAAATTCTTTGAAAAATCTTCCACTTCTATGTTGGAATTGTGCTATAAGAATGACACAGGTTCCTTGTCCCTGGATTTTTTTTTTTTTTTTTTCTTAAGTTTTCATCCATTGGATTCAATAATTAGTTGAGTTAAAGTGTCCAAAGTCTGGTGGGCTCCAAAGATGTGATTGAATAAGAGAAATCACAGAAAAAAACAGAGAGGAAAAGACTTGAGCACAAGTCTTTGGAATTTGATATGACTACAAATTTATAGAGCTGGCTAGTGACTCAACTCTTAATGCCATCAAAACTGAGCCATCTAGGTACCCTACTTTTCACGAAATTAAATGAGACTTTTTAAATTCTTGGGATAAATACTTGGCTACACAAATAAAGAAAGAAATCAGACAATTTCGAGGAAGTTGCTATAGATAAAGGGCTCCAAAGATGTGATGGAATAAGAGAAATCAAAGAAAAACACAGAAAGGAAAAAGACTTAAGCACAAATCATTAGACTTTGATATGACTACAAATTTATAGAGCTGGCTAGTGACTCAACTCTTAATGCCATCAAAACTAAGCCATCTAGGTACCCAACGTTTCACGAAATTAAACGAGACTTTTGAAATTCTTGGAATAAATACTTGGCTACACAAACAAATAAAGAAACAATTCGGAGGAAGTTGCTCTAGATAAATTGCTCTAGGAAATTTCGTACATTAATTAGTCAACAAATATTAATGCCATAATTTTTCAAACAGATCATTTAAGAAATAACAAGCCTGTACCTGGGAAGTATTGTAACACCTCATTCCCATAGGATTGAGATATTACTAGACTTGCATAACATGAAACCAGGTAAAAGATTCAATTTCTAAAATATCTCATTTATTAAAAATCTTAAATTGAACATGCTTAGGTCCATATCACCTTAAAACTTATTATCTTTCTTATTAATGTATGAGAATTTACTGAACTTGATTAACCCTTCTAGCATGACTTTTACTTGTGCATGACATGCTTTTTACATGGCATGATATTGCATGACGTGATATTTTCTTGTGCATGAGATGGCATAACATGGCATGTTCTTGTACATGGCATAACATAGCATGATCTAAACATTTTATAACATTCTATGGCATACATGATCTATATACTACATGAACATGGCATACATGGTTTAAGTACTACGTGAACATAGCATACATGATCTACGTATGGCATGAATATGGCATATCTGATCTAGTTATTTTCTTACATAGCATACTTGGCTTAAATAAACATGACATTCGTTAAATCCATCAATCCATACATATAAGCATATTGTCATAATTCATCAAAGATCGTGAATAGGTCTAACCTTGACTTGACTTGTAGTGTAGAGTAGACAACAATCATTTCATATACAATTTTAATATTTACAGTACATATGTAAGTTGTATGATCATACTAATTACCTTTTAGTACTGCTTTCTAGCTTCCCACTTCTGGCGTGAGACCTATACGAGGTACTAGACATTACTAATTTTCTAGAAAACATGTCGTGGCATTCCGAATACTTAAAACATGTCATAACGATAATTTAATAAATATTAAATTATTCAAAGATCACTATAAAATAATATTAATCAAAACATATACGTATTCTTTAATATTCTAATTAAAATACAACTTAGTAATCTTATTAAACTCTAGTTGAAATGTCGCTTGGACTATAAAATAAAATAATAAGTTCAAATATAGCATAAAAGAATATTTTAAAAGCTTTATTCTATAAAGGCGTGTATGTGGGTTTGTAATTATTCAAGTGAAGCCTTGGCCTAGTTTAAAAGTCATAAACAGGTTACCAAAGTAATAGGTCGCAAACTTAATTAAAGAAACAACCCCAAACAGTTTCTGAAGATAAGGTAAACCAAGCCCACTCGATTTGAATACAAGTCCAATTAACAATTACGTCCAAGGAGTCCATTTAAAAAAAAAACTAAGTCCAGTTTAAAAACAATGAGCAGTAGCTGAGTGGAATAAAGCCCAACAAAACCTTTTAGAACTAACCCAATACGCATAAGCTCACTAAGGCAGACTCGGCAACTGAAAGGGTTTAAAGGTAAATGTGTAAAGAGAAATCCTAAAGTTCCGAAATCCTCCGTTTGCAGCCTTTGCCGTCGGACCGGGTCCGAAACGGGTTTAACGCTGCCAAGGATACATCGGAGGTCGCCGGGACTCGCCATCGCAGAGGTGGGGTCGCCAGCTCCCTCCGGTCCCGATAGACTAGACGGTGTCGCCCACCGCCGCCGGTGACAGCGAGGGCAGGGTGAGGCCAAATTTACTATAAAAATTCATCTTCATTTTATTTTTTATTGTATTTTTATTATGTTTTTTTTATTTTATTATTTTGTTATATTTTTTATATTATTTTCTTAATTTTATTATTTTTATTGTATTTTTTATTATATTTTTAATATTTTTTATTATATTTTTATAAGAAATTAGAAGGAATTATAAAGATGCTGGGGTGCAGTCCAACCGCACCTAAGGCATCACCCATGTGTAAAACCAAGTAAAATAAATGAACTTTTTGAGAAATCTGAAAACAAAGTAAGAAGGGGATAATTGTGGCTCGATTTGGATTTAAAATTTATTTTTATTTTATTATTATATTTTATTTAATTTTTTAAATAAAATATAAATTTTTAAATATTTTTTTAAAATTTTAATTTAATTTTTTCAAATTTAAAAAAAAAAAAACACTAAATTCCTCTCTCCTCTGGGCCTGAATTAAAGTCTCAAAAGCTTACGGGCAGGAGATGAAAGCTGAAACGAAGCACAAAAAAAGAACGCCAAACAGAGACAGCTTGTGCGATGGACCACTTACCAAGAAGAAGGTCAATGCGCGGCGGCACAACGGTGGCACACCGCATGTGAAGGAACTCACCATTCAATATAGTAGAATCACTATCTATTATCATCCTCTTCATGTAATCAACACCAACATCATTAGAGGAGGCGTTATCAACGGTGATGGTCAAAATCTTATTAATATCCCAATCAAACAAGTCCAAGTTTAACACTCTCCCAATAGTTTTTCTCCTACAGTTGGGAATTTGGCAAAACTTTAGTATTTTCTTATGCAATCTCCAATTGCAATCAGTAAAATGTGCAGTAATGCACATGTAGTTCACATTTTGCACCGATGTCTAGGTATCGATGGTTAGACAAATTCTTTGACCCTCTAATAATTTCTTTAGCTGTATCTTCTCTTCATTTTACAACTTTATACAATCTCTTTTTAAAGTGGTTCGGGATGGTAAAATAAATCGAGACTCTAGATCAACCACATACTCAATAAGCCCTTCATGTTCTACTAGCCTAAAAGGCAATTCACACCTAATAAAAAACTTAGCGGTAGACACCCTAAGTTTTTCAGCATCATAGTTGACTAGACCTTGTGAGCTTGGGCTACATGATTTTCCCTCCACTTCCCTACTACCACTAGAGGATTTACTTTTTCCAGGACGTTTACGGTAAAGATGAGATTTTTCACATGTATAATAAAGATGGTGATTCATAGAAGAAGAACCATTCTTGTAATGACAATTAAATAGCTTATCACAATGTTTGCATCAAGCTTTTGGTTCATCAGGGTCAATAGATAACACTTTCTCAAAGTGTTCCCAAGATACCAATTGGTTACTAAATGTTTTCCTAGGTTTTTTGGGTACAGGTGGAATGGAATGGGTATGTGTGGATGAATGGGATAGAAGACTCCCATGCTCCTCCAGATCCACTGGAAGAGAGGAGGAGTCACCACTAACTCCTTAAGTCGTACCAAAATTCCAACTTGTAGAATCTTCTTCCATCTGTTATTGAGTAACGAAACACAACAAACAAACTAAACCATATAATTAAGTAAAAAATCATGTACAAATTTAAGCATAGATATTTTTAGCAAACAATTAATTAAACAGTTGGCTGCTTCTAAATGACACGTCAAGTGATGAATGGAGTAACTACCATTTCCACTTTTACACTACACATGTGCCTAGCTCATCTTCTAGAAAACAAAAGTTAGATTTCTTTGTGATGGGATGACTAGTTTCCACCTTTTACAAAATTTAGATTATCCTGCACCCAAAACCTGAAGTCAAGTTTCTGAAAAGATCCAGCTTGGTTTTTCATTTTGATTTACCATCAATTATTCTACTGTGTAAGATATGTAATATAATTATTTTCACATGTTCTTAATGATTTGCTCTCTCAGGATTGTGACTCGGGTGGACATAAGTAATTGGAGAATATATTATACTTTACGCTAATTTACTGGTCATCTAGAAGTTGTAGAACTGATCAGTAGATGGAAATACAGCCAGTTTTTGTATGAACAGCAGGGTGTAAGAAGGGTGAGGAATTTGGCCTTACATTTTATTACCTATAACAAGTGTTGAAGTTTTATGTATTTCACTTGGTTTTATTGCAAGTTTTTAACCATTGAATATATATATATATATTTTTAAATATATAAATATATAAGTAGAGTGAATAAAATAAGACAGTATAAAAGTATAATAGCATTTTCCTTCACAAACCGAAGCTCATGAATACATGATATAAATTCGTGCACAAACAAACAAAGAAGGAGCTCAAAAAACAAAGAAGGAAAGTTGCATCGAGCCCGACCAACACAAAATTCTAAATGGGAAGACTTCAATTACATGAATCCATCTAATTTTGGTATCAGAATGCCCCATTTCAGATTCTAATGATTTTAAATATTGTTCTATGCTCCTCGATCAAGAAAGATATACAGACTTGTACCTAAACTGAGATGCCAATAACCAATATGAATTTTACTAAGGTTCCTGTGTTTGGCTTGGACATTTTTACGGGATCTAAAAATTTATGAATTGTAACCAAAAACCAAAATAACTGAAAACCATCACAAACGTCAAGCAAGAACTAAAAAAATTTACAAGGAAGAAGAAAAAAGGCCAAGTTATGTTCTAAAACCATAAGAGTAAGTATCAATTTCTTTTTCATTTTCGCTTCTGGAGGCAGGGGAAAAACTAGAGCACCAGAAATAATTGAAGAGAATGTGTGGGTGTGCAAGTCAAAGAAGGGTTCTTCAAATTTTGCAAAAAGCAATCTGTACATTAAGCCATACCTGCATCAGCAAAGCCCCAAGAGCAGCACAGCACAGGACGCATCATCCTTGATTGAACCATTAACCCAAATTTTTAATGTAGCACAATCCACAAAAGCAAAGCCATATACAATCGAACCATTATCCAACCCAGAACCCTAGTGTTTTTTAAACCATTTTCCCATAGAGTCATTCACAACCAAAACTAAATAAAAGCATAGAAATCCATTGCACGCAAACAATGATTGATAAGGTCTAAATAAAACCCTATAATCAAATTGGGTTTTTGTCATAATCTATTCCTAATCCTCACGCAGACTCGTAGTTGCAAGGAGGAGAGAGAGAGAGAGAGAGTACCAAACAACACAAGAGACGGCGATGGAGGCTAGGGTTTCGGTGATTCAGAGATGCAGATTCGGCGATGAAGATTAGACGATGGAGACAGCGATGGGTCACGGACTCAACACGGGGATGGAGGGTTATGCGTAGAGGGATGGAGGCTAGGTTTCGCATCGAGAGAGAGAGAGAGAGAGAGAGAGAGAGAGACGGAGAAAGAATAAGTTGGGACTCGAAACGATGGGGGTGAGGAATGCAGTTGAAGAATCGATGTGTAGAACAGCGTCATTTTGTTAAAAGCGGGTACTGGGTTTAGAAAACGGGTATCCGGTTACCGATCCAGTCTGGGTTTGAACCAGCCCATATATATCCGGTTTTGTTAAAAACGGGTATCCGGCCTGTTTTATATGATCCGGAACCCATATATTGAATCCGAATATCCGGTTATCAATCTGAACCGAGTTAAACCCGGCCCATATGAACAGCCGTAGTGGCAGGAAGAGAGTTACAGAGAAATGGATGGAAACCGAAAATAGAGAGGGGAAGAAAACTCCGGCGTGACCTTACCAAAAATATGTGGTCTCGATGCTGTCAGAGGCCGCCGAGAGGATCTCCGACGTGATCTCTGGGGTTCGGCGTAGCTGGATAAGAACACTGGGCCTAATACTCAATGGGTCGCCGAGGCTGAGAGTGGGTTCTTTCCCTTTCTGTAAAAGTTGGATTTTTGGTGTGTTTGATCTGAGGGTTTCGTGGAATTGTGGCTGCCGAGTGTTGGTTTCTTTTGGGTTGGTGGTTTCTGTTTCTTTTTGAGTCTGAATTCTGAAGGTTTTTGGTGAGATTTATGGCCCAAGGGGAGGGAAGGAGTCATCGAGGTGATACGAAGATTAGCTAGGATTTGAATTTGAGTTTGCGGAAACTTAGGAATTTGCTCATTAGGAAATACCGAAAGAATTGAGGTGAAGGGATGCATGAATGAGATTTAGGTTAGGAAACCAAAAAAAAAATAGAGTGGATAGAGTTTTTGAAGAGTTTGAGGCTCGTCTAATTTAGGAAACTAATGGAAGAGATTTTTTGAGAATTTTGAATTAGAGATATTCTGATTTGAAAATAGGATTTGGTCATGATGAAGATTCGGTTGGAGAAGAAATCTAATCAAATTATTTAAATTTTGAAATTAATGCTCGGAAATAATTATTAAAAATATTAAAATATAAGTATAAATAAAATATTAAATTTAAATTCTAAATTTGAGTCGAATCGTTACAATCTAACCCTTAAAAAAAACTCATTCTTGAGATTTTTAAAAAAAATACTAAGCAAAATACTAATTTTTATTAAAACAAAACTCGAAAATTATCTCAAAAAAAACTTGCAGAATTATTAATTAAAATCAACCAAGTCTCATGTGCTAAAACGATCAAGTAAAATAGTTTTAAAAAAATAACTAATTGTTGCGCAAGTCCTAAGTTGCATAGGCCTTTGTGTTGTCTCCCTTGTTTTGATCTTGTTCTACAGTTCCATCTTCACGAAGATCGTCACTGGCTATCACGTCATTAGTAGTAAGGGTAAATGGTCTAGTTGGGCCCATGGCTTGCCCATTCTGTTTTGTGGACGCTTGTGTGTTCTTTTTTGGACAATCACGAGCGATATGTTTTGGCTCCCCACAGATGAAACAGACATTTTGAATATTGCTGCAGTTTACCCCCCACGAGAAGTGAGTGATAGGGAATACGTTGAAATAAGTTGTTTTTTAATGCTATGTCACTTGCATCTGTTATCTTCATATGTGTGGAATCCTTTAGCTTAGGCTGATTTTAAATTGCTTCAACAAACTAACCCAAAACTATTGGATAACTACAGCACCAAGAATCCGTAGATATAATCCAAAAATCCTGGAAGTTCTTACAATTGCTTGCTTTATTAGTTGGTGTGTGTGTCTACTGTGGCTTACTTGATTGCTTTGTTCTATTGTTGTTGGATCCTGCCTACAAAAAGTTCTTACAAATTCGGGTTTATTTTTTACCCTTATACTTGAGCTCAGAAACAAGGTAAAGTTCTGCTGTTTATTATAATTTTTTTTTTTTTCCTTGCTTATGATTCCATTAAAGGAACTGAAAAGGTATAGTTGTCTTTGATTTTATTTATTTATGGACTCAAAAGACAGTTTATAGTACTATGCATAATGTCGTGTGTAGTTATTTATTTGGATATTTTTGTGACATTCGGGACTTCTGATAAATATTTTGAAGTGTTTCTTCCAATTGGTTTTCTTCCAACCCCATCACTGTGCATTGTTGTAGGATTACTTCATGGAAACTGCTATATACACAAAGACAACTTTTTCAACTCTTGTGCCGTATTTATTGCTTGCCAAATAACTTTTTCAACTCTACTTGGTTTTAGATGGACAAGAGTTGGATGCAAATCACTGATAGATTTAGATCTAGGGAATATGCTAAAGGAGTTAAAGAATTCCTTACTTTGGCCCAATTTCATGCTATAAGTGGGATAATTCGTTGTCCATGTGTCCGATATTTAAATAATTACTTCCTTCCAATATGCCAGATAGAGAGACATTTATTCATCAAAGGTAATGACAAGAATTACGCGATGTGAATTTTTCATGGCGAGGAAGAAGATCTAAACATAAGTGATGATGATGATGATCTACATGATCCCGACCAAGAGGATGACTTCATTAATGATGTTGATGTTATGTTGAGAGATATTCAGGCTGAAGAATTTCCTGATGTTCCTATAACTGATTCATTCCAAACCGAGGATTCGCCATCGGTCCATACTAATTCATCTCACACTTTCGATCAACTATTGGCTGATTTTTTACGTCCTCTTTAAGAAAATTATACAAAGTACTCTAAACTATCATTCACAATCAAATTGTTGCACATTAAAATACTTGGTGGTTGGAGTGTAAAGTCTCTTGACATGCTTTTGCACTTGCTAAAGTCAGATTTTCCCAATGCCATTTTTCCAAACACATATCAAGAGTCACATAATTTGGAAAAAGACATGGACTTTACTTTCACCAATATACATGTTTGTCTGAATGACTGCATATTTTATTGGAGAAAAAATTTAGATAAAGATGAGTACCCAAAATGTAAACTCCCAATGTGGAAATTCAACAACACTAAAGAAGAGATGAATTCCTCCAAAGGTTTTACGATGTTTCCCATTGAAACCAAAGTTACAGAGATTGTTTATGTAAAAACAAACAGCAGCGGACATGCGATGACATAAGGATCAGCGCATCATTCAACAGAGTATTCTAAGTCATCCTGCTGACTCTGGGGTGTGGACAATATTTGATTAAAAGCATGCCTGGTTCGTGGAAGATCCAAGAAATGTCAGGCTTGGCTTAGCTAGCAATGGTTTCAACTCATTTAATAATTTGGCTAAACCCTACCGTGTATGGACACTAATTATTGTCCTTTATAACTTGCTCTCTTGGTTATGCATGAAAAATCAATTTTTTATCACTTCACTCTTAATTCCTGGACCAAGATCACCAGAAAATGAAATCGATATTTATCTTCAACCTCTGATAGAAAAATTGGTTAATTTATGGGATAATGGTGTTAATACATACGATGCAAAAGCAAGAGAAACTTTTCGATTGCATGTAGCATTGTTATGGACAATTAATAACTTTCCTACTTATGGAAACCTCTACAAGTGGAGCACTAAGAGGAAGATGACGTGTCCATCGTACAAGAAAGAAACAGATTCCATATGGTTGACATATAGCTAAAAATATTGTTATATGGATCACTGTCGATTCTTACCACTAGGCCACATCTGGAGAAAGAAAAATACAATTTTTAATGGCAGTGCAAATTATGTGACCCACCTACAATGTATACAAGAGAGGATATTCTCATTTAACTCCAAAATATTCCTGATGCAAGTTTTGGCAAAGGCATAAAAAAAAGAAAGCATATCACTGAGGAGTTCAATTGGACTAAGAAAATAATCTTCTTTCAATTGTCATATTGGTCGACTATATAGATTAAACATAATCTAGATGTAACGTACATTGAGAACAACATCTGTGACAACTTCTTAAGAACTTTCATGAATATCTCCAGCAAAATTAAAGATCATCTTAATGCACATCGTGACCTTTCCAATCTTAATATAAAGAAGAAGTTATACCTTATTCAGGATGGACAATGCATTGGTATGCCACATGCATTTTATACGTTGTATGGAGCTAAGCGGGCTGGTTTTTATAATTGGTTGTACGGTGTGAAATTTCAAGATGGCTTCGCTTCAAACATCACAAGATGTGTTAGTGTAAGTAATTGTAAAGTTTTAGGGATGAAAACTCATGATTGACATATTTTCATGCAAAGATTACTTATTGTTGCAATTTCTAGATACTTATGCCAAGATGTACGATTGGCACTAACTGAGCTAAGTACTTTCTTCAAAAAACTATGTGCTATAACATGTAAGTTTGATGTCTTAGAGCGCTGATATTATCGTCATTCTCTGCAAGCTTAAGATGGTTTTTCCACCCGCATTTTTCGACATAATGGTACACTTAGCCTATCATTTGCCACGTGAGATACTGCTTGTCGGGCCAGTTCAATATAGGTGGATATACCCTTTTGAAATATATCTTTAAAAATTCAAGAAATATGTTAAGAATAAAGCCTACCCATAAGGTTTAATAGTCGAGATCTATATCCATGTTGAATGCTTGAATTTTGGTTCCATGTACCTCCATGATATCGAGACTAAATTCAATCCTCCTAAACGTAATGTTGCTGAAGGAGAAGAGGGTGTATGAGAGAGACTTTATTTTTTCACAAAAGGTGCAACCCATGGGTGTTGCATCACATCACCTATTAGACGATAACATTTTCATAAAAACCAAATGGTATATTCTGAATAATTGCATAGAAATTGGAGAATAGCTTAAGTAAGTAACCGAACTACTTACCAAATTAGTGATTTTCTACTCTCAATATCTTAAGTAAGCCCGCTACATGGGTTGGTGCTGTGTTTACTTATTCAAATGTGAATGCAGGTTTGACATCTTCGATTCCAAATGAGGGATACGTATGAAACAACATCTTACTAGTGTGAATATGTCTCGGACAGCTTATAAGGACAATCATTTTGTTTTGGCGTGCCAAGCGTCGCAGGTATTTTACCTTAAAAATCGCAGCATCTATGGTAATTGGTACATAGCCAATTACCATAGAGCAAAAGGTCATACATAGAAATTTCTATGACCTTCAACAATAATTCCTTATTTGAGTTATCGAAAATGATGAATCTGATTCAAGCGATGACAATGCATACCAAGAGGATAATTCTAGCAATACTTATGTGGGTGTCCATGTTGATGAAATTCCATTGCAAACAGACATGCACAAGCCTAATGTTGAGTTGGAGCAGATTGATGTTGACATGTCGATAATGCAAAAGTCTAATTGGGACCACTTTGAGCAAGATTTTATCAACGACAATACTAGCAAAGACAGTTCTATTCATAGCGCCGAACTAGAAGGTAGCATAGAAAAAAATAGTCACTCAGCGGAAGATGAGATGAACTAACCATTTCAAAACTGGTAACCCATGATTTAGTGCAATCCATTGTGTTTAGCTTATCCTAAATATCATTTCGCCACTAGTTATGCTCACCGTTTTTTACATCTTTTCTTATCTAGTGCAGGAGTTAGGAGGTCGTTAGCAATGTGCAGTTTCTTATTATATTGATGTTTCCATTTTTTGTGTAATTTGCTTGACAATTATTTAGTTTGTTATTTTTCAAAGAATTTGGCAAAGTTTATTCGATGTTTAATCAAATTGTAATATTCCTTATAAGGTATAATAATATATAAATAATTGTATTTGCTTAGTGTAATTGCAGGGATAATTCGATATGCCGATAATTGGAAGAGGTAGAGGTAGAGGTTGATCATCCAGTGTGAGCTACAGTCAAGATAGATCACATGGCAATGATAAAGTTTGGAATAGAGTACCCATCACTGCCATTAATGCTCAAGACGATGAATTCTCAAGCTCAGATGACTCAATTGAGCTACCTCATAATGTCGTCCTCAGTAGTGGATTCAATTGGTATTATTTTACATTGTACATTTCATTTTTCATGTTGATTAATTTGATTGTTGAACTATATATGATGCTAACATGTCAATTCAAAACATTAGTTCCACCTACCCAAAAGCGTGGACGAGGAGCAGCAAAAAATACAGAGTTTGAAAAGATACAAAAGTATGGAATGATACCTTTGAGGATGAAGGACGGTGAGACTGCACCATGCAACCATTTTTACTACAAAGATTACATGGTTGGTCAAGCACCTTGTAGACTTGAGCAGTGCTAGCTGGCACGCCATACCAACTAATGAGAAATTCATATATGATGAAATTGAGTATTTGAAATCCTAACATTGCTAATGTTTGTTGTTTGTCTTTAAAATGACTTCATCCTTAACTGCTCAGAATCATTGTGATACAATTACGAAAGCGCTTCGCAAGCGATTTAATCATATTTGTTATGATTTGCATACAACTTATAAGAAATATGAAAGTAATGAAGAAGCACTTGCGAATGTGCCATCGTTTGTGCCACCAGCCACTTGAGTGAAGTTATACACTCAATATTCAAATGAAGATTATAAGGTAAGTTGGAAGTCGGAATATTTAATTGACATGTATTAAATGTTAGTTAGGATCGTAAGTTTGTTGTCATTGTTATTATGTTAAAAACATGTTAAATTTGACTAATGTATATTATATCCCTTGTGAGTACAACGGATATCTGAACGAAATAAAGGTAATAAGGAATAAAGCATTTCTTTCATTGCATTAACTATTTGTTAGACCTTAAACTCTTTCATGGTATAGATTGGTAACTACAAGTTTTTTCTTGAGGGGAACTAGGTAAACAAAAGTAGGGATCAAAATGAATGGTAGTTCACTCGGTCTATTTTTTCTGGAGGTGCTGGACTCAATCCTGCATGAATTCCTTGAGTTTTTTTTTTTTTAGGTCTATTTAAAAGTATGTTCAGGCCTTTTAACTATTCATCATTGATGGCAAGGAGCTCTCAGATATTACATTTCCATACTTGTATAGAAAAGAAAAGATATAGCAAATTCCCATTTGTTTTGTTACTAAAAATGGTCCAAAGTGATTGAATTCTAGAAGATGGTAGAGGGGTGGGAGAGCGTTCAAATGATTGATTATTTTTTGTTGTGATCACTAATTAGTCATGATCAATATTCTTCATATTTATCCTACTGAATGTTTTGCCAAACTTGGTATTAATTGTTGTGACCACTAATTAGTCATGAGTGGCTTTAATTCTGAATATTACTACTGAATGTTTTGCCAAACTTGGTATTAATTGTTGTGCATGGTTCATTGGTTTCTATTCGATTACTTAATATCATAATATGCACTTTTAAAAATTTACAAGATTATTAAGGTTCAATCAAAGAACTGATTGATTACGTGATAATTAATTTGTTTATGGTGCAGCGGGGTTCTCGGGGAGCCTGCTATGGTGCAATTAGCTAGGTGCATATCATGTCATGGCTGACATCAAATATTTCTTGCAGGTCTAGAAAGAAAATTTCTAATTTTTGGTTTAAATTTAAGGACTTCAAGTACGAGTGATATAAGATGCATGATGAAATGACGTCCAGTCTTACATGAATTATTTATCATCGCTATGTTTATGTATGTATGTTAGATGGATTAAGATCCCTTCAGGTTCTTATGTATTAAGTTTGAGATTAGCCTCAAGTTAATATAATGCTAACTATTCAATCGCGGTAGCAAATGAAATTTTATTTTTAGGAGTTCTATATATAGTGCTAGTAATATGTACGGACTGCTATCTTCAATGTGCAGGTAGTTTTATTGTGATTAACATCAATGAAAAGGAAAAGGCTCTAGAATCAGGTAGCAAGGTGGCATGTAAATAAATTTTTTTTATTTGAATTTATTTTACATAATGTAAATTAATACAAGTAAGAATTGTGTATTAACATAGTTTTTTTTTTTTTTTTATATGGAGTTGATAGTATGTGAGCATGTGTGCAATGTTTGGAGGTGGCCTTGCATTTAGAAAAATATATACTTGTAAATGTATATTTCAAAGTGATATGTTGGATGATACTGTATAAAACATAGACTATTAAGTGGTAAATTTCAAATATGTACGCACGTAGAAACTATTTGAATGACGTTGACATGAATGTTTGCAGGCAAATCTTGCCTTTTTTTTTATAGTTTATTAGCAAGCAAGTAATTGTCATAATATAAACAAATATCATGAAAAAAAGGATCACGCATGTACAACAAAATGTAAAAAATAAAAAAAATAATAAAAAAATCCGGTTTTCATTATTTGTGACGAACAGAAACTTATTTTCTGCGACTCAATATCGCTGCTAAAACTCTATTTGCTTTCAGCTAAATTTTTTTGTGGCAGCATTTTTTCTCATTTGTTGGGTTGTCGCAAAAAGTTTTTATTCCTTGTCAATTTCTAAAGTAGTCGAAAAAAGTTTCTCTTGGCTCTCCAATAACAGTGAGCTGTGGAAGGGAAAAAGTAGCTAGAATTAGTTATTTTTTACGATTTTGCTCGTCGAAAATAGGCTAATTCCTTGTAGTGTATACTATGAAAAAGAGGTTGGACATACCGCAACATCCACGTACTAAATGTAAATTGGGTAAAGAAACAAAAATACCAGTTGCAAGTCTAAAAAAGATAAATTCACAAAAGTTTATTATAAAAAAGTAGATCCTATTAAAATATTATAATCGTTTTAATTTATACTTTTTGAGGGTGATCCACTTTATTACAAAAGGATTGCATTAAATTTATCTACTTAAAATTTGTATAAATTATTTCTTGTATAATAATGAACAATTTATAAACAGTATCTATCCATTCGTCACTTCCAAGTCGAAGGCTATTTAAAAACGATAAAATTAATATTAGAGTTATGCTATACAAAAGCTTACATGCTAAAATTTTTTAAATGCAAAATAAAAGAGGATAAAAAAGTAAAATTATATTTTATAATGGATATACAAGATGTGAAATTTCTCTCTAGAATTTTTATTAATGTTATATCATGCTCGTACAAATTTCCATTTCTAGCCTTTATAAACGTCTTAAGAGTTAAGAGGACCTAGACCAACCAAATTGTGCACACTGCACATGAGAAGGCAATGATTTAAGAAAAGTTTTAAAAAAAAAAATTATAATATATTTTTATAATATTAGTTTTGATTTAGGAATTTAAAAAGTGATTTTAAAATTTAAAAGAGTTGAATTTATTATTATATTTTATATAAAAATTTAAAAAAATATAATGATAATTTAAAAAAAATTAAAATTTTTGATTTTACCTTTTAAATAAACCAAACCTTAGATATCTTCTTGGACCAACCGAATTGGAGAGAGAGTTTTAGTACGTATAATCAATTTTGTATATTTTTGTGTATTTTATTCATCTCATTAACTGTATTAATTTTTTTAATTTCATGTAGTCAATCACATCAATCGAATAAATATATAAAAATAATTACACATATAATTTTTGTGGTGGAAATGCAAAGCAATGAACAGGCAATATTGATCGGTGTAAAGCCCATTCTGATCTTTTCAGTTGTCGTCAACTTGTTCTGAACAGCTTCCATCTGAAACCCACAGCTAAGAAACGGGTAGTAAACCTTCTCATTCTGTTCTATGGAAAGTGGGCTGGGCTTAAGATTTTTTTTTTTAAAATAGGTTGGGCTTAAGCTTATGTGTAAGAGTTGCCTGCTGCTACAGTGATTTAGAAACGATCATGCGACAGATGAGGTTATCTGTATGATTTAGAAACGATCATGCGACAGATGAGGTTATCTGTATGATTTAGAAACGGGTAGATGAGACGTTCAAAAAATATATATATATATATATATATATAGATAAGACTATCAGCATATGAACTTCTGGATGATTTTCCCACAATTCAAAAACATGATGATCGATAAATTACTCAAAACTGTAATAATTCTATGAAAAGTTTATTTTACCAAAATTAAATGGCAAACGCACCCCAAACCAGCCTCTGAAATCTGCTTTTACAGCATCCTTACCTTAATACAACCAGATTCATGGATTAATCTTTAGTTTGTATCCTTATAGTTACATTAAATGATGTAGTTCCTAAACCCCATTTCTGTAGTTACATGATGCCGTTGAAGTCTTGGTTCGTTACATATACAAAACAATCTATATATGATAATTAATCCTAAACATCTGCAAAGATGATGACCAAACAAAAGTATGGATTCTTTCAGTACTCTTCTTGTCCGTTAGAAGAAGGAAAACGACAAGCAGCAGCAGCAAATTTAAAGAAAAAAAAAAGTAATCGCAAATAAATAATATAGTTCTTTGTTCCTTTCTACCAATGCCATTTTCCAGATCAGTACCAAGCTGAAAGCGTGAAAGCTCTTTATCAATTGAACCAGACAAAACCAGACAAAACCAATATTATCACAGCTTCTTTTCGCTTAATATATAATAAGTTCTGCTACATATAATTATTTTTATGTATTTTTTATGCATTCTATTAATCTAATTAGTTAAAGTAGTTATTTTATATTAAAAAATAGCAATACAACCAATCATAGCAATGAAGTATACAAGGAATACGTAAAAGTCATGACTGCACATATAGAATTAATTTTTTAATATATATTCTTGTTGGGTGGTGTGTATATATGCTAGCTTTTCTCTGGCTGGCATAAT
Organism: Platycarya strobilacea; assembly: GCA_036898215.1. Taxonomy (NCBI): domain Eukaryota; kingdom Viridiplantae; phylum Streptophyta; class Magnoliopsida; order Fagales; family Juglandaceae; genus Platycarya; species Platycarya strobilacea. The sequence continues at coordinate 7,818,544 of CM072554.1, read as the reverse complement.
ATATAGCACTAAAGTGGATCATGAGAGATTTCAAGGCATAATGCCATAAAGTCATCCAAACCAAAGTCACAGTTTAACACAGAACTATAGTTTTGCAAAAGAAGATCGAGAATCTCAAATCTCTTATAGAAAGACTCTCTGATCGATGGGTATGTACTTATAGCTAGATTGCATTTTACGATCGCCATTAGCATCAGTCAACCAATAAGCTTCTAGCACGCGTAACATTTTTGAGGATAAAAATACTGATTAAGTTAAAGTTTTAAAAACTGGGGCTGCAGTTTTTTTTTTTTTTTTGGCTTTATTATTGTACTTGTATCAAGCACACACATTACACATATGTACGTGTAGTATAAAAGGAAGTGATGGATGACGTAAACAGTTCAAATCCATAGAAAAGAGGACTGTTTTGATGAATGAAGAACGTCGTATTTCACTTTCAATTATGTTTTTGGAGATAAACCAGTTTCCAAGAAGCAACAAAGACTACAACAATCAATATGCAGGCAAAATCATGAATTAGGAGACCCCAATATTCCTCAATCAAGTGCAAAGGAGAACTCATGCGATCTCTTATGATCACTTCCTTTTCCAGCAAGCAATCAAATCAAAAAAGAAAAAAAGAAACGCAAGTTTGTTGGTTTCATCTGCCTTGTTCTTTGGTATAGATGATGGGGTATTGTGCTATATAAATGCAGTTTATAACATATTTCTTTTCGAATTAATATCAGACACCACAATATAATTTAAAGGGTATGCTATATGTAATCATGGAATACTCAAGTATTGTATGGTACTCAATTTTTTTTTTAAAAAAAGTAAGATTTATTATTAAAAAATAAGTTTTTTATGCGTGTTTTATATTTAATATTCACTTATTCAAAATAATTATATTATACTTACATACTCATGATTATAATTATCATTTTTTTATCAAAATGTATTGGCTTTCTTCGCCTCAGCACAATATTTAGAAACCTTTTCTTTTTCAAAAAAAAAAATAATAAATAAAATAAATTAAAATAAAAACATCTTTAAAAAGAATTAACACCCACCATTCCCGTCATGTCAATATCGTATAAGTAATAATATTGTCTTATTCGGCAAGTGCCTAATTAGTATGAGCATCAAACGTGTCTTGATCTTATGAGCATCAAACGTGTCTTGATGCTAGCAACTTGATTTTTTTTGTTTTACAATATTAATATTTAATTATATTTTTCTTAAAGAAAGAAATGTATGGAAAAGACAATTTAATCCAAATAAATAAAGTCATTAAACTAATAATTAGGTAAACAATTTATAAAAGAAAGAGAACTGAAGAACAAAAATGATGAGGAGAAGTCACATTCAAGAACACTCACTCACATGAACAGTAATATTTATTATTTATGTCACTGTTCATATGAATGAATGCTCTTGAATGTGGATTCTCCCTAACATGTCTCACTGAAGAAAGGTGAGGGTTGTAAACATAAACGGAGGAAGATGCTACCCTGACCTACAGCTGTGAATAAGAGATGAATTCAGAGTCAAGAATTTACTTTTGAAGGGTTAAATAAAGTTAAAATAAAATATATAAAAATAATAATATTTTTATTTTTATATAATTTTTTATATTAAATAAAATAATTTGATAGTTAGATTTATAATAAAAATAAAATATATTTAATATAATTTATATATTAAAAAAATATATAATCTTTTAAGATTCTAAAAATATATCATTATAATAAAAATATATTAAAAATATATTAGAAATTATCCAACTTTTTTTATCTATAATTAAAATATGTTATCATATTATTATTTTATTTTATTTTATATGAGACATATCATCATAATAAAAATATATTAAAAATACGTTAAAAATTATCTATTTTTTTTATTTATAATAAAAATATAGTATCATGTTATTATATTTTATATGAGATATATATTATTTTTAAATTAGACTAAATTTTGTGGAGGAGGTCATTAAGCCAAGATAATTTTTAGAGAGAGTACCAACGTAAATAAAATTAATATTATCTTATTAAATAATAAAAAATTAACATATAAATTTTTTTTAAAAAAATTGAGGGTGGGGCAAGGGATATATCATGACTGATGACACCACCATGGATAGGACGGGGTTGGACGATTTTTATCCGTTCAATATCTAATAAAAATGCAATTTGTATTGTAGCAATCAACTTTTTTTTTTTTAATCTTTTTATTTAATTTGACCCATTTATGATAAATCTACGTGGGCACAGTGCTACTTAAACGAATTATTACGTCCTAAGTGCAACCTGCAGGCATTCAGTTGGTTCGGAATTACTAATATTCAGGTTAATGTCTCACTCTTTTTTGTCATTGAAACCATATCACATCTTCGTCCTGAACTTTAAATAGAGAATTGATGGGTAGTTATTTCCGTTTAATTGGACAAGTATTTATAATATTTTTTAAGAAGTTTTATATATTTTTTTTTATTTATATATTTTATGAATATAAATATCATTTTTCTTTATTATTTGAAATATACTTTTAAAATTTGTGTATTAATAGGCACATAATATATTTTACAACAATATATTTATAAATAAAGGTAATTTTGTAAAATACTTTATTTTTATAAAATTATCTCTCATTTAACATATTATTGTAAAATATGCTATGAAAAATATTATGTATAAATTATTTTCTTTCAAATTTTTGTAGTCTTCTACTACAGATGAAAAATGAAGTCCATCGTTAATGATTTCATATAGAAAAAATCTACTCAATCTCTTACTATTCACACAATCTTCACACACTACATTTTATTTTATTTTATTTTTAATTAAATAGTTAATATATAAATAATGAATAAAAAAATTAAATTAGTTTAAAAAGAAAAAATTCAAAATAAAAATATTAAAAAAATAAAAAAATAAAAAATAATAGTGTGTGAAGGATGGAAGGTTGTGTAGAAGTCTCCTTCGATATATTACTGTTATTTTACGTTCTTGCTTTTTGTAATTAAGGATAAAGTGAAAGTAAATGTGAAAAAAAATTTCTAAGTCCAAATTAATAAGATGCAGTACACATTGTTTACCGTGACTGTTAATCATAATTAGTCTGTTTATCATAGTAACTATATTAAAATGCTTCAAGAAAATTTTCTTATAGGAAAAATGGATGGAAATCAAATACTTTTTTTTCTTTTCTCGTATTATATTTATTGGTTTTGAGAAGATTGGAAGTAACTCTCATTACATCAAATTTTTTGTATTACCTAAAAAAAAGAGAGAGAGAGAGAGAGAATAATGAGTCATAGCACTTAGAAAGTGGGCATTAAATGAAGAGATAAAAAATAGTAATAGTTTTTGCAAAAGATGCTCTTGAGAAAGAACAGTAACATTTCTTCGTGCTGATGTCAAGCACTATAACAATGATTGATTAATATTTGAGTACGGTTCTTGACTTTTTTTTTTTTTATTAAATGATAATATTACATCTAGTTATGAAATTATGAATTATATATAATCCCTATAATAAAAAATAAGATTTTTTATTAAAAAAATTAATTTTTTTTCAAAAAATTATATATATATAATTTTTAAAACGACTGCATATTACTTATAAATTCATATTTATATTTATCATTTTTCTATTTTTTAATATGAGAGATTTGATCAAATTTTCTAGATATTCCTTTCTGATATCCTGTTAACTTCAAGATACACATGCCAACAACCAATTGCTATCATGGGTCCATTTGCGCCTAACTTCATGCCTTCTTCAAGTTCTCTAGGAAAGCATATGCATATTCCAACAAGGAAAACAAATGTAACTTTTGAATAATGAGATTGCAATTATTACCAGGATCTAGTGCCTCATAAAAACTCTCAACCCTCATTAATTAAGATCAAGGTGGAAATTACATTAATTCCTTTTAATAACCATTTAAGATAATATAATCCATTAAAAATAAGAAAAAGATCGATTTATAAGAAAATTACTTACATGACATAAATTATTTTAAAAAAAAAAATCTCAAAATTTTAAATAATATGAATTGTTTGTTCTATGCACTGGCAGCTTGTAAATAGAAGAACTCATAAGCTAATTGATCCACGTTGAATTTTCATTAATTATCGAACCATGTGCTCCAGTAGTTAATCATACTGCTGAAATTCTATCGATTTATATTGAGCCCATGATTTAATTACCTTCCTCAACACACACCCAGTTTTTGTTCGCTTTTTCTTATGATCGTTGGTACTTTCGATTAATTAATATAATTATAAACCCAGTTTAAAAGGGGATAGTAATATATAATTTATAAATAGTTTTGAATTCAATATATTTAGTTAGTGGCCACCACATGTTTTCCAGCATGCCCAACTTATAACTTTTTTTTAAAAAAAATACTTCTTAGATACAATGCGTATACATATTAATTAAAAAGAACAACATGGTCATTTTAATACGCGTGCACTACATTGCTTGTCTTTTGTGATTATTGACTACCTTACATGTTACCCTCGAAAAAGAGATTAAGGAAATAGGTTGTTTAAATGCTTACGGAATCATGATTTAGACTGACCAAAACATGACAGCCCTTATCTCCCTGCAATGTTTTTTGTATTTTTGTGGAAGAAAAAATGTGGCCTAAAAAGACAGCATCATGAATCTTTATTTTATTTAATTTTTCTCCTTTTTTAAGACGACATCTTTACTTTTCTATATCCCTTTTTCTCTATTTTGTCTTTGTTTTGTTAATATATTTTATTTTATTTATTTTATCTATATGTGAGATGGGGGATGAGGGGGGAGTCCAATAGGTTATGGAATCTTTGAAAACCAGAACACCTCTATTTCTCAACAGGGCAAAAAAGAAAATTGAAGTTAGAGCCCACTTACCATCTCAATTGGCTTTATCTACACACACAGAGTACCTCACTTCCATTATTCTTTGCACACTTGTTGGGTGCTTTATGGATGTCTATTTCAAAATAGAACAGTGTCAATTAATCAAGAACAATAATAATAGGTATGAAAGAATTCTCTTTAATTTGTATTGAAGACTCCTGTGAAGTGATCAAGACAATGAAAACTGGTCGGTTTGGATTGAAGTTATCAATCATATCTGTTCAAGTTCTTAATGAATTTTTTACACCAAAATTTGGGTAATAATCCATTCCTCATAGCATTTATTTAGCACATGTTTTTTGTACAATGATGAGAAAAAAATGGTGATTGATGATAGTGGTGCAGGTAGATCTCAAGGAATTGATAGAGAGAACCGTGACTTCTACTTCTCATGCTTCATGTGTTTTTGAGTACTTGCACTGGAAATATTGTTCCCTTCCTGCACGTGGAACTACTTCCTCCCCAACAAGACTAGTACCACAAATCTTTAGAAAATCATGTGGCCCTTCGGCTTTTTTACATATTTGTACCTTTCCTTGCAAGTTGCAACTTTAACTTAACAGTGCGTTAATCTTTGACAGGCCTTTTTTTTATTAGTTTTTTTTTAAATCTCTTGTACTTGATGTCTCGTTTTGCATCTGTGCTTTCCTCTCGGAAATCGAGCATATGCCCGGATCAGAATCTGACATACTTGCTCTAAGGGTTTCTTTAACTCGTTCCCATTTTCAAGCCAATATATGCTTTGCTTTAACTTGTTCCTCCGGGCATTTCCTCATTCCTAGATTTTGTCAATTCATTCGATTATCATTATAAAAAAATTATTTATTTATGACTAAATATTTATAAAAATAATTATTTTTTTATTAAAATAAGTCTATTTTAATCATAAATAATTATTCTAATTACAAATACTTATTTTTTTTTATAATATATGAGACTAATAACAAAATGATGACTTAGAGACTAATTTACTTAAATTACTTTGCATCTACGTACTCATTTAAGGTCTTGTTTGAATTTGAAGGCGAGTTGAGTTGAACTCATCTCAATTTATTATTATATTTTTAAAAATTTCGTATAAAATTTAAATTTTAATATACTTTTTTCAAATTTTTCAAATTTTAATACAGCTTTTTCAAAATTCAATTTAATTTTTTTAAGTTTTAAAATTATAATAATAATAATATTTCATTCACTTCAAAATCTATCAAAATTCATTTCATCTTTAAATTCAAATAAAACTTAAGAGAGTCGTTTTAACACTGACTAACCACATTATTGACTTCAGTGTCAAGTTCCTGATCTCCAAAAGAAACAATAAAACCAAACAACGGAATAAGACTAGCTGCCCGTGAGACCTCGACTCGTGAAACGGTGGAAGGTAAACTTCCAATCTCATTACGAATGATCCTGTCCGGGGTTGAAAAGAACAATGAAATATCTATTTATAAGTTCCTTTATTGAGATTCCTCTCTTGTTTGAGGTGGGATCTCAAAATTATGAACAGCTCCTAATTCCAGTAAGAACACTGTTACTAGTTGACATGTACGTATGAGTTCTGATCAGTTCTCAATTTGTCAAACAAAAGCCGTCTCTTTAAGTGATAATTTTATGAGAATTTAGTCAAAGAAAAGAAAAACGTTATTATTATTAGCATTCACACGAGTTGGGCAGTGGCAGATTATGACGAAAACATGGCTAATATTACTATAAAAATAGCAGCCCACCATAATTTCAGCCAACATTTTACAGTTTACAAACCGAAATACATAAACATCCATCATATGGTGGACGCATACATTACATTAATACATTGTTTATTCCTTACCACCACCATATAAGATTAGAGATATCTCTGAACATAGGCTAGACAGTAGGGACACTAAAACCAACATTAAAAAAAAAAAAAACTCTCTTTTACTCCATGAAAACACAAGAAGCACACCAAGACTAGTACTGAAACATGTCTGCAGTTGCCATAATAGGCTGGCTCAAATATGACAGATGCAGAGGATTTAAAAAGCTATCGTTTGGCTCAATGAAGGTATTTGAGACCCCAGCTCCAAATACACCATTGTTGGCATTCAAGAAAGTGACTATCTCGTCCAGGGACTGCAATCTGTGGCTAAGCTCCCCCACTTGAGCTCTGAGTATTGAGTTTTCAGCCTCGATATTTAAGAACTTCTGGGTTGTGAAGTTCACGCTTGTTATGATCTGATGGTTGTCCTTCCTGAGCTGAGCCACCTGAGCCGTCAGTTCGTCCAAATGCTGCTGTTTCCTCATCCGAGACCGTCTTGCCGATTCTCGATTCGATATCATTCTTTTCCTCTTCCTCAGATCCATCAAAGCTTGCAAATCCTCCTCAGAGCCAGAGTTGGGGATCAAAGTTGACCCTGAAGATGTCCCGCTAGAGGAAGCCATGAAAGCACAAGATTTTCTTTTTGCAGACTTATCACAGTAAGAGTAGATTCAACAAGAGAGATAAACAGGACCCAGATACGAAAAAACCTAAAATATTTTAGATTAAGGCAATATAACTATACTAGTAAAGCCTAATAATCAGACTTGGAGAGGCGAAAAATCATGAAACGTAGTACAACCAGTAAAGGAACACAACTGAGAATGATTGAACTAAGTGGGTCCTGCGCCTGAATATGGAATTGATCATACACCCGGGGAGGAGGATCTCACACAGAATTGGAGACATGAATCTCAAACATCAAGAACAAGTTGTTGAGCATTAAGATAATCCTTGTAAAAACTACCAGTGGTTGACAAAAAATAATTGTGATTTGGAGTTCGAAATAATCTCAGAAACAACTCAGCATGCGAGAGTTGGGGTGTTTTCTGAGATTCAAATAGCAGGGATCTCCGAAGGAAAATACAAGAAATCGACAGGGTTTTCACAGGATTTGGACTCGGAAAATCAGAATCCCATTAAAGCCGGAAGCTTGCTTCAGATTAAAGCCGGAGCTTCTTCAGGGATACAGACCAAGATATCTGCAACAGCTAGGCAAAAGCAGAGCAAGTAGCTAGAGAGCGAAAGAGAAGGGGGGCTTCAGAAGCGTTGGGGGTGGGATATTTAAAGCAAAATGAACTGGTAAGGCGACGAATTAAATGATTTTATTTTATTTTTCTTAAAAAGGAGGAAGCCCAAAATTAATAAGGAAATGAGGAAATAAAGGCGAAAAAGAACTTTGGAATCTGCAAGAGAAAGTAGTTGAAAAAGTTGATGGGACATGTGAGGTGGGGGTGGGGGAGGAGGAGGAGGAGTAGGAGGTGGGGCTGGTGAAGAGAGAGACACCATGACCGTCCGAATCCAGCTGTGAACCAACAATCTAAGATTGCATCACGAGTCTTTAATTATATCATTGTATTTCGTACTAGCTTCTTGGCAACATGTTCAAAACTACACTAAAAATAAATACAATTTGATAGGTAAAATATTTAATTATATAATTTTTTTAATTTCTATATAAAATATAATAAAGAATTAGTTTTTTTTTTTGAAATTTTAAAATAATAATACTATTAAAAATTAATATTTTAATAATATTTTATTTAATTTTTAATTTTTATATAAATTTATCTCATTTTAAATCAACATCCAACTACACTTTAATCCCCACAATATTAGTATTTTTTTCTCACTAAAATTCGTAATATTTTCAATCTTTCATGAGCTATTTGAAGTATTATACAATATTCTGGCATGAATCACGAGAGGGTGAGGGCTTCTTTTTTTTTTTATATTATTCTAATTCTCCATTTTAATAAGGGTGATGTTGGGGGTACAATTCGGCTGTAGCTCAGCGTTTGAGTATTTCAATTTTTTTTTAAATTCTTATAATTTGTATAAAAATATAATAAAAAATATTAAAAAATATGATAAAATAAATAAAATTTAGAAAACATAATAAAAAATACAATAAAATAATAAAATGAAGAATATATAATAAAATATATAATAAAAAATACAATAAAGATAAATTTTTAAAGAAATTCGGTCTCAATCCAGTTTCTATCGCAGCCGGTTACGGATCTATTTTCATGTTTAAAATCGTCGGGACACATCGTAGATTGTCGGGACTCGTTGTCGTAAGGGTAGAGTCGCCGACTCCTTCTGATTTTATAGATTGGGCGATGTTGTCCACTACTGTCAAAGATGGCGAAGACTACAAAAAAAAAGTTTCGACGAACCAAGGCTCAGGATGCCTCTTTTAACGCTCAGGATGCCTCTTTTAATAATTAAATAAAGAAAATGTTGTATTTTTTGTTTTAGCTGACTTTAAAATTAAAGCCCTAAATTTTGCGAAAAAAAAACTTTTGTTTATTCTGGAAAATATCACACATCTAGTGATGCGTGTACAAAGTAACGAAAAATAAAATAAAATCACGCCCCCAAATGTTTGTCACCGTCTTCTCTGTACAATCTTCTCCTTTATTTTCATAATTATTTTTCTATTTTATTTTATTATTATATTTTTAAAATTTGTATATAAAATAAAATAAATATTTTAACTTATTTAAATTTTAAAATATAAATAATAGTAACAGTTATATGTTAAAATTAATTAATTTAATATTTATTTTTATTTTAAGATTTAATTTGAATTGAGAGTTAAGATAAATTTAATTTATTTTTTAATATTATTAATATTTAAAAATTTAAAAAATTTGAATTAAGATTTGAAAAAAATATATTAAATTTACAAAATTTATATTAAAATTTATATTTTAAAAAAAATTTTAAAATAAATAATAAGAAATTTAAAATAAATTAAAGACAAATTCATTTCTCTAAGAATCCGGTCCTAAGTCATCTCATTTATTTCATGTACTTTGGTCTTATTTCCTTGACGGTTGAAATTCTGACACGAGTGTCTCTAGAAAACAAGGCTGGGTCTAGGGATGTCTAGTTTGGGACTATTAATTATGCTACTTTTTCAGTTTGGGTCCAGAGTCCCAGACTCAGAGTCCTGAGCTTTATAATTGAGACTGCACATTGTCTAAACTGACCCTTTATTTTGTATTGCCCATTAATGAGTGTAATGGTTTCTCCGTCTTTTCACCTTTGGACATATATCGTAGATTCGTTTTCAGATCAATATATTTTGCTTGTCTTGATCTTTACCATTTTTAATTTTTATGGACCGTCTCGCGGGTACCATTACCATAGGAGTGAGGACCACTGCCCCCCATGTCAGTGATGTCACTACGAAAGTTAACTCAAGTTGGAAATAAAAAAATATTAAAAATTGAGAAAATTATGATATTGGTAGTGGAATTAACGTGGGGTCGGTAAGGTAACAACGATTCAGGGGCAATCATTAATGACTGAAGATGTTTGATGTTCTGTTCTTTCGTCGGGGTGGTATAAATAGTTATAGATTTGCCAATCATTCTAATATCCCGGGAAAATATTTCATTTTCTTTTATTTTATTATTATAATTTTTTTTTAATTTTGATATAAGATAAAATAAATAATTTAATTCTTTAATTAAAATAATATTAAAAAATAATATTTTATTCAATTTTTATAATACTTTAATGAAAAATCTAAACTATATAATATATACTTTAAAAAAATTAATTAATGATATAATTAAAAGCTCATTAGAATATTATAAAAAAAAAAATTATCATTATAAAATAATATATAACCTCATACACCATTTATCTGATACAAAACATTTCCAAAATGATCGATAGAACCAAAGTAAAATGAATTTTATTCAACTTGACTTATTGTACATCAGGTTTATGAAGACAGATTTACACTCGACCTCATCAAAACATTTCTCACCCCCACAATTTTCTAAAATAATTGAGAATACTTAAGAATGATGATGTGGCACGTTTTTGTTATGAATTAGTGTAATGGCCGAAAATGCATTTGTATTCTGTAAGACTTTTCTCTTAAAAAATTCATCAAACAGTTCATGCGCAATTCATTGCTTCATTATAGTATCAAAGTCATATAGGACAAACGCCCATCTTCCTTATACAAGTGAGTTTAACTAACTCACGATTACAAAGTAAAATGGCTGAAAGCCCAACTATATAGTAAGAGTACATTAAGGATTAAATTCTAAAATAACAGATGAAAAGTTATATATTTTATAGTATTTGCAATATTATCTTTATTCTTATTATATAAGATATTATAATTTTTAATTTTTATCTTAATTTATCTTATTTCAATTCATTATTAAAATTCAAATAGCAACTAAATTTTAGATTTTCAGGTTTAGAAGAGGCATTAAATTGTGTGCTGAATGGCCATATACATGAAAATGAGTGCGCCTCTAATTTGTCTATGAGCTCTATACAGAACAATATTAATGTATCATCCATGTATTGTACAGTGTCGAATGAATCCATGAAAAGTCAAGATGTTTAGCATCCACCCAATATATAAAACTTGACCAATTTTGTAGGAAACAATTGGATTTGTACATTTTGACTAAAGCTCAACACCTGACGTCAAGAAACATTAAACCCACATAAATAAAATACATGCATATCGTTTTGTGTCATCTTTAATGATCTATTGATCAGTCTTGACCAATGACAGTGGAAGACACGAAGCATAACTCAATTGGTTTTCTGACCAATTCCTCCCTATTTCTCTCTTTCGGCAACTGGGGCTCCAATTTCCTCCTTTTTAATGAAAAGGGCGGTTAGCAGCCAGAACAGGAAATTTGCACGTGAATCCACATTATCCATGCCAATCAGTGAACAAAACACAAAAGTTTTTCTGGGTTTTTAGCCATGTTAAAAGACTTTTAAAGGCCAAAATCTAGAAACTTAAGTAGGGTTATTCATTGAAAACTAGTACTATGGGTCGCACTTGGGGACCCATCGTTGTCAAGATGAGAAAAATATATATAAAGATGATGGAGGGGGGGACTGGGAGGGTGCTTTGGTGGCGTGGTACACTGCATTAAGGCTCCAATTGCAGCTTTTTCCTTCGCGATGAAGAAAAGCATGGGAGGGAGAGGGAGAGGAAGAGGGCGAGGGCGTGGGCGCGCAAACATGGAAAGCGAAAGCCAAATGGCGTAGTGGGTTGTTCCCAGAAGGATCAAATTTATAAAAATGACCCCCAAGTACCCCAGCAGACCCTACTACTTAAACAAAGCTAAAAGATGAGTCGTCCTTTTGATCTTTGGCACGTAAAAAAGGACCAATTAGGCTGTTTTTGAGAGCTGAGTTTTCTCATGGCCGTCTCTTTATCTCACTGCAACAAAATAATTATATTTTATTAAAATAGGTCTGTTTTAATTATAAATAATTATTTTAACTGTTAATAATTTATTATAAATATTCGTTTTCCTTATATTGTCTTTCATGAACTCAGAAGTTTTGGTTTTTCGTTGGTTTTTGTGTTTTTTCAAGCGCTTGTGTTCCTTTAAAGCAACTCCTGTTCTTTGAAATTGCAAGCCAATTTTTTTTTCTTTTCTTTTTTTTTTTTGTTTTTGTATTTCCCGTCTATGCATGCCTGCGTTTCGTACGCACGATATATTCTCTTTAAGATGACACGAGCATCAACTTCGACGCCTAAAGTAGTGAACTAATATGTCATTTAATTATCATAAATAATGCTATTCTGATATAAAATAATAATAATAATAATAAATAAATAAATAAATAAAATAAAAGATAAGAAAATAATGACAACAAAAATCATTCCCTGATGATGGTTCAGGTTCTCGATCTACTTTTATCGAAGTCACCTGATATGATTCTCCAAGATTCGTGTAGTATTCTCTCTACTTGCATCCCAACCCAACATTATGGGCGTCACTTTCCTAAAAAGTAAATTCTAATTTTTTCTCTCTTGTTTTTTTAAAGATCCTCTTTCGGCCCAATTTGCAGCCTTTTGGTGTCTGGGCCCAGTTCCTAACTGGCCCCTAAGTTTGTTTTTTAGGATAGATTTATGGAAAAGAAAAGTTGGCCTGTTTGAAAGGAGTAAAGTCACATTTTTCATCTTACAAATATTTACTAAAGATTAATGTTTATATAGGTGATTTTAATGACGTGCAATCTGGAGATAGGATAGATAAAATTTAAAAGAATTATACCGGATCAAAGTCATCCCACTCCTACTGGGGGCAGTTATTTGCATCACCCACCATCTCCCTTGGTTTTTCAACTGAAAAAAATTATACTTATTATTTTCTGGGTTTGTTTCATTTGCAGTGATAAAAGATGAGATTGTTCTGATGTACATGCTCCATGTATCTGGGCAATGATTTTTTTTGTCATAAATAAAATGTTGCTTATACCAAAAAAAAAAAAATTCTTGTTTTTCCCTTTATTTATTTTGAACATGTTCTTGCTGAAATTCAACACCGAACGTCGGCAATAAAGTTTCCAGAAGAAAACGGGAACTTGGATGAAGATTAGTCATGTTTGCTTGGAGAAAAAGAATTCTTAGAGAGGAAGAATCTACTTGGCAACAGATCAAGATGTCTGTATAGCCTTGAAGAAGAAGAAATTTGAGTTGGAAAGAACACGTGGTGCTCTAGCTGAATTAAAGAAAACTCACTATAAATATGTGTATTAGACTGCGAAAATTGTATGGGTGAGATTAGAAATACTATATGCTAAGAGTTGAGAGAAATCGGTATAATTTTGATTTGTGATTAATCAATCTCGTCTCTGTGTTGATATAGGCCAAATTGGTCAAATTACGTTAAATCTTCGTCTCCATCTTATTTGTTAGTGTGCACGGGTACCAACAAGTGGTATTAGAACCAGCAGATAACCGAAATTGTGAATTTTCGAAACTGATCCATTTTAAAACTTGATCGAAATCAAGTTTGGACGATACCATTAGAATGCTCACATCGAGAGAAATTTTCTAGTCAAAATTTTGTCTTGAATGGACAAAGGTAGCTGCCACACAAGCGCCATCAGGTTTTCAGGCAGCCTCTCCTCACGCGCCGACCATGTGAACACACATCACACGCGCTAGCTGGAGGTTGAAGACGAATCCGACCCTGTTTGTTCGGGTGGTTCGACTTGTATCCGTTATTGACCCGGTTCGTGACTTGTTAACCCAATTTTGGAGAAAGAATATTCCGGTCACCAAAGGAAATATTTCGACGACGGCGAAGAATATTTCGGCGATATAGGAATATTCTGGTTCTAATCGTTTCAAAACCAAACCTGAGCTGTTTGCAAGGTTTTTGACCGTTCCGGATGCAACTGTGGCCTTCGTTTATTGACATTCAACCTCAAACGTCGAGAAAAAGCTACTCATAGCCCAGATCAAAGCCGAACTGATGGAGGATTTAGGAGCAGGTGCGATGATCAAATTAACAGCTACAAATTACGCAATATGGAGGTTTCGAATGGAAGATCTCCTGAATTGCAAAGATCTCTTCGACCCGATTGAAGAGAAATGCGTAAAACTAGATGATATATCAGAAAAAGACTGGCAGAAGTTGAATAAGAAAACTATTGGTTAGATCCAGCAGTGGACTGATCATAGTGTTTTTCACCATGTCACACAGGAAACAGATGTTCATCAACTCTAGAAAAAGCTGGAAATATGTACCAAGCAAAAATCGCTCGAAATAAGGCATTATTAATGAGACGTTTTATCAACTTAAAACTGAAAAGCAGCATCTTAGTGGCCAAACACACCACCGAATTTCAAAATATCGTAAATCAATTTGCATCTATAGATTTTAAGCTCAAATATGAAAAGCAGGTTCTACTACTTCTCAGTTCCCTACCAGATAACTGAGAAATGCTAGTGGTCTCATTCAATAATTCAGCTCCAGACGAAAAGCTCACCATGTCAATGGTGATAAATACCTTATCCAATGAAGAGGCCAGACGAAAAGAGACTGGAGGAGACCAGACAGATGCCTTTGCAACAGAAAGAAAGCAGCAGAGAAATAGTAGAGAAAGAAGCCGAGAAAGAAACAGAAGTAAAAGTAGAGAGAGATCCCAAAGTCGCAGTAGACAACAAAAGAAGGGAGAATACTTTTACTCTGGTATCGAAGACTACTTTAAGAAAGCATGTCAAAAGCTGCAGAAGGAGCGGAATCAGCCTAGCAACCAGACAAAGCAGGAAAACGGTGAAGCCTTAGTAACTCTTCCTAGAGATTGTGTACTCATTTCTGCTAGTGAAGAATCTTGCTTGCATTTTTCAAGCCAGGAAACTAAGTGGGTGATAGATACAACAACGTCCTATCATGCTACTCCATGCAAATATTTCTTCAGTACCTACAAGACAGGAGACTTTGGTACAATCATGATGAAGAATTCAAGTTTCTCGAAGACCGTGAGCATTGGAGATGTCAAAATAAAGACCAATCTTGGTTGTACTATGATGCTAAATAACGTTCGGCACGTACCCAACCTCCGCTTCATTTGATATCTGAGAGAACCCTTGATCAACAGGGTTATGAAAACATCTTTAGCATCAATGCTTGGAAATTGAAGAAAGGAATAATAGTCGTCACACGAGGACATATTTGTGACATTTTGTACAAATCAAATGCTAAGATATGTGCAAACAGTTTCAACGTAGCCGAAGATGAGGCATCACCAAATTTGTGGCACTGGAGACTCGGTCACATGAGAGAGAAATGTCTATTTACGCTTGTAAAGAAATCATTGATTTCAATAAATAGAAATATTGCTCTCAACCCTTGTAAATTTTGTTTGTTTGGAAAACAACATAGTCTCATTTCAAATATCTGCTAGAAAAAGATCGGAGTTATTAAATTTGGTATACTCTGATGTTTGCGACCCTTTTGAAGTTGAATCACTTTGAGGTAACAAATATTTTGTCACTTTTATTGATGATACTTCACGTAAAGTGTATGTATATTTTCTGAAAAGGAAAGATCAACTTTTTAAACAATTCAAAAGCTTTCATGCCATGACAGAAAGAGAAACAGGCAAGAGCTTAAATGCCTCTGGACAAATAATAAAGGAGAATACACTTCTCGAGAGTTCAAAAAGTACTGCTCCAATCATGGCATCAAACATGAGAAGAATGTTCCCTACACCCCACAGCACAATGTTATGGCTGAACGGATTAACCGAACCATTATCGAGCGAATCAGATACATGTTGAGTATGGCAAAGCTGCCTAAGCCATTCTGGGATGAATCAATTAGAACAGTTTGTTACCTGATCAACAGAACACCATCAGTACTACTGCAATTTGAAGACCTTTTTTTTCATGGTCGTGCAGTCCTCTGTCCAATGTGAACCCGTCCGGTGGTATTTACAATACCATCTGTCCATCTGATGTTGTTGCTTTGCATCCTGATCTCTCTCCTCTTCTCTGACGCTCAGGCTGTTATGTATCAGCTTGGGGTTTCGATCTGGCTGTCTTTCTTGCCTCATTTCTCGTCGACTTACTCCACTTCTTTTATCATCCCGCCCGCTTCTCTATTCTCCTTTACTGCTTTCCTTTCATGGATCTACCAAGGCTTGCAATGTGTTTTCAACGTTGACAAAAGTATCTGTCTAGTCCATGAATTCTCGGAGGGTGGCTGGGGTCTTTTTAGCCAACTCCATCATGAAAGGACTCTACGATCAGATTCCTCCCAGGAGAGCGGCCAGTGTAGTCTTCTCATCCTGCTCATCTGTCGTCAATCGCTCCTTATTGAAGCATGTAAGATAGCTCTTCAGATCTTCATCTTCCTTTTGTTTGACCTTGAGCAAGTAGGCGGCTGGGCGTCAGCGCCTTCTGCTAGGCATGAACTGTGTTATGAAATATGAACTGTTTGACCAAGTCTTCAAAACTATCAATCGACCTTGGTTTAAGAGTCACAAACCATCCTCTTGTTGTCCCCTTTAGAGTTAAAAGAAAGGCTCGACAGGCAATCTCGCCCGGGAAACCGTGGAGCGTGATGTGGATTTTAAAGTTTTCCAGATGATCTACTAGATCCTTAGACCCGTTGTACAGATCTATTTGGAGAACTTTGAATTTTTGGTGGGAGTGGAACCCCCATGATCCGCTCGCTATATGGCAAGTCGGTCTGGTTCAGCAAGCAGTCGACCGACGAGGATCCACCCATCTTCTTGGCTATTTCTTTGTATTTTTTTGCGAGATCCTTCAATTCATCATGCATCCTCTGTTTCTCTGTGCGCTCCCGTTTGATTTCGATGTTGCTATCCGCTTCTTCTTCACCTTGCTCACTGTGAGCAGGTTGGGCTGCGCCTTTAGTCTCAACATTCTGCCGTCGCAATTCCTCGTTCTTTCTGCAATGCTTCCAAAGCGTCTAACGCCTTCTTCAATATATCCTCAGTCGCTGCTAGTCGTGCTTCCATGGATGCTTCCATTGTTCGACTTGCTACAGAATGAGTTACAGTAGGCATGCAAGAACCACAGTTAATAGTCCGTAAGAACAGGATCCCACAGACGGCACCAATGTTCAGGATGTGTCTTGCTGCTGTCCTGCAACTATTCACCTACAAGAAAGTGAAGAGATCCGGCGATCTTCGCCTGAAAAAGCTCCAATGCCAAAATCAATAATCTTGCTTATTAGTTAGAAATAGCTCGAGAGCCAATCAGAGAGTAGTCTTTCCATAGAGGGTTACCTGGTTTATATAGGCATAGTATTGGTGCTTATCTTTTGATATGATTTCCGTTTATAAGTTATCTTCCTATATCGAATGTGATCACGTATCTCCATAAAATCCCGTAGAATGTGCTCAAGATTTGAATATTAGTTTATGTACGTGATTCTGCAAGATTTTATCCTTATTTACCTTCCTGGGTAAGTTATTGGACCCATGATATTAACTTTCTTCTGTTCGGGCTTTCATTCTGGTGGGCTTCTAGGCCCCTTAACTTAAATAAGCCCTATAGCTACCCCGCGAATTCTTTACGCCTCAAGGCATAGGGAATTCATTTTATTTTGACTTTTATGTGCTTTTGATTCCCGCCCAAATATGCATGAGAACGTGATTTTTTTTTTTTTGGTGTCCTTTCACTTGCCTGCCGTCTTTTCATCTTCGTGCCCGATAATCATGGCAGTAGTGGAAAGATATAGCGTGTGACGGTTATCTTATATCTGACAGCTATTTCTCTATCTTCGCATCAAGTCATAATGTCCCATCTGTTGGTGTTTCATAGTCATCTTGCTCTTTAAATACCCCCTATTTCTTTTTTCCTTTCTCTCTTCTGCTTATTTTATTCCTTGGTATTTCCCCCGTTCTTTGCATTCTTTCGTTCTTGTCTCTTATTCTTGCTTCTTTTCTTTTCACAAACCCATGGTGGAATAAGGTAGTGGTTCAGTTCAGCCTTTTGACATTCCTAAAGGCACAACGTTTGATGGATACACATAGCGTTCCAGCGTCCGAGAGAAGCATTTGGCTGAGATCCGAAAGGAGTTCGGCATCCCGGATTCCATTGTGATGAAAGCTCCCGAATTTGGGTATTGTGACGATGAAGGGTTCTCGGGCTGAGTAGCCATTTCTGTAGCCTTTTTTGTCTCATGGATTGAAGTTTCCCTTTTGTTACCCTCTTCGCAACATTTTAAATCTGTTGGAACTGGCTCCGATTCAATTTCACCATTTTTGCCTTGAGGGTTTACTTGTGTGCCTGCATTGTCTTCCAGATGGTTATAGAACCCCTGACCCATACCTCGATATGACTGCTCGAGAGTTTTTGGCTTTCTACGATGTGAGGGCGGCAAACAAGGGTTGTGTGGCTATCTTTCGTAAGAAGGAAAAATGGCAACCTTTGGCTACGTTTGAAATTCGGTATTCCAATACCAAGGCATGGATCATGAAATTCTTATTTATCTGCAGGCAGGGATGGGAATTTCCTGGCCAGGAACAGGTTTTCAGAGATTTTCCTATCCGGGCAATTTGGCGCCCCATCCCTAATAGTCGACTTTTATGGTCCCTTATGACTTTACTGTTCCGTCGAGAGTTGGCTTGTATAGACTATGTTCGTGCCTGGGCTGCAGATCATCCAAATGATCTCTAGACCGATAAACTATTGTCCCCCGTCCACATAAATCGGTTTCTGACATCCTCAAATCGCTCATTTGCCCAAGGGCGTGATTTTATGGTCACAGATATTATTCCTGTCCCTCTGCCTAATCCTTCCGACAAAATCATGACAGGCGCTGAAGTTGTGTAGAATAAAAAGGTGGAGCAAAAGGAGAAGAAGAAGTCGGGGATTGACATGGGCAAGAACAAAAAAGAGAGGTCCAAGAAAAAGAATGATGAGGGGCAAAAGAAAATGACTCGTATTGAGGATCCTTCTCAACTACCTCATCCGAATAAACCCTTGGTGTCCCCTGAAGGGAGTCTGAAGCTGGCGTCTACGCCTCCAGTTTCAAAAGGAGGCTTGACATCCTCAGCGAGTGCCCCTAAGCAGCCGCTCTCAGAGGCCAAGGCTAGTTCAGGAGGCGACCAGTCTGAGGCGGCTACATTGCCAATGGCTTCTGCACCTGCTGCCTCTAGTGGTTATTCCACAAGGCCGCAATCTGTTGGGTTAGGGAACAGGGAAGGTTTGGCCAGTCTAGCTTTTTTTGAACTGGCCGCCGCCACTTTCCAAGTCCATACGCCTCTTCAAACATGCCCTCTGGCGCATACTCTTGTGTTTGCGCCCCCTTCTGTCGAAGGACCCGTGAGGGGTGGTGACCTACTTACCGATGTTGTGGCCGCCCTCCAGTTGGAGCAAATTACCAACTCCAGTGTGCGCCCATCATCACCATTGGAGGCCGCCTCTAGAGAGGTGGAAGAGAGTTTGGTCGGGAAGGAGGCTCCCCGATTCTTGCTCAAGCAGGCACTTGTACTCACTCGGCCGGAGGCATGTTTGGTTTGGAAACTCCCCCTACTACCATATCTAAGGGTAATACCCCTTCTTTGGTTGGTAATGGGGAGTGTCTCTCCTCGATTCCTCTTCCAGCATCTTCTTTTGGTGGAGCGACCAACTCCCTTACTGACAAGGAGTTAAACAACTTGCTTAGAGAAGGCGCCCATGCAGAGGAGACAACCCGTCCTGACTTACCACCTGATGCTATGCACTTGTCGGGGCAGGTGGAGTGTGCGGCTCCTGTGCCTGTGAAGATCATGACGGCTGAGGAAATCAGTGGTCCCGAGGGAAATACCAGAGCGATGACAGTGGGGTTGCCTCTTCTTCATCAATTCTTGCACAAGCCGAGATTGTCACCGAAATGGCCAACCAACTAAAAGATTGGTTTTCTGTGGTATTCCCTTTATTTGTCTTCTTCATTCACCTTTTTTTCCTTATTTTCCCTTTCTTTCCTTACTCGGGCTCTTTTTTTTTTTTAAAGGGTGTCGACAACCTGGCGGCTAAGGTAGTGGCTAATTTTATTCGACAGGAAGATGAGATTAAGGGGAAATGGCAAGCAGCCAAAGCTGCGTTGGAGGCCCTAGTCGAGAGGAACAGGGAACTCGAGCACCATTTGGATCAGGCAGAGGGTTTCGTCAACTCTCTTCAAGGGGATTTGGAGTTGTGTGATGGTGAGGTCCTTGAGCTTCAGGGCATTGTTCATCTCGGTGAAGAGGCGAAGATTAGGGACGACTTCTCTCGCTAGGTCTTGCAATCTGAGAGGGACCTAGCGAGGGCGCAGCTTTCTGAAACCCAACAAGGCTTCAGCGCCGAATCGGCCTGCCAGGACTTGGAGCTCCTTGCCCGTAGTGGAGAGCTAAACTCGGTCCGGGAGGAGCTTACCCGTTCTCAAGAACGGTGTAGTGGCTTGTTGAAGGACCTGCTGGGCGCCCTGGAGAAAGCGCGCCTTACGGCTCAAGACCTTTCCGAGGCACAGGGTTCTCTGACTGAACTCAGAGAACGCCACCAGAAGTACAAGGCAAGCTGTGCGAACACGGACGAGGAGCTTAGGAAGGCCAACTTGAATGCTTTGGCCAGGGATGAACAATTAGCCAAGAAGGCAGACTAGTTGGCTGCTACTCAGGCAGATGTCGTTCGTCTTCGGACCCAATTGGCTGTGGTTCCTTAGGTCAGGGACACGACCTTTTCTTACAGTTATGGTGCTGGCATTGTGCACCTGAGGAACCGTCTCTTGACCGACCCTGCCACAGACCTCCAAGCCCTCGATACGGGTCTATTTTCTCCTGAGATGGCTGCTTACCGCCGGGTCGATAAGTTCGGGCGTAAGGAAGTTCCAGACGCCTTTTTAAACGTGCCTCCATTGTCTCCTCCTGAAGAAAGCGACGCCCCCTGATTCAAAACCACAATTCTTTATATATATATATATATTTTTATTGCGATTGCGCATTGTAACCTTGACTTTTAATCAATTCTTTTCTTGTAAATGACAACAATTATTTGCTTTGATCTCGGATTCTTGGTTTGTAAGCTGAACTGTTTTGAGTGTTCGTCTTGATTCTCGTTGTGGTTTGTTTTTACCCTTTTCTTTGTTTTTGTTTGAGTTATTCTTGTGGTCCTTGACCTTTCCCTCAACCCTGCAAACTAGGTAACTTGTTGTGGGTTTTTTGTTAGCTGGGCGGTCCTCGACCCTTCCCTGTTCTTATCTTTCTTTTTAGGTAGGGGGGCCATTTGCCCCAGCACCTAATTTTTCGTCGACACCTGCGAGTGTTTTACTGGTCTTTGGTGTTTTAGGTAGGCGGGGTCCTTTGCCTCAGCGCCTCCTTTTTCGTGCAACACCTACGAGTGTTTTACTCGTCTTTGGTGTTTTAGGTAGGCGGAGTCTTTTGCCTCAACACCTCCTTTTTCGTGTGACACTTGCGAGTGTTTTACTCGTCTTTTACTCATCTTTGGTGTTTTAGGTAGGCAAAATCATTTGCCTCAGCGCCTCCTTTTTCGTGCGACACATGCGAGTGTTTTACTCGTCTTTAGTGTTTTAGGTAGACGGGGTCATTTGTCTTAGCGTCTCTTTAGTGTTTTATGGTTTGGGCAGTTCGCGACCTTTCCCTTTACCCCGCAAGCTGGACAGCTTGCCGCGGGTCTCTATTAATGAGGCCTTTCTCGAATGTGACACCTTTGTGCTGATGGTCAAGGGTGGCAGGTTCTGTTGACTTCCGCACGCCCCCCCCCCCCCCCCTTTGTCTTTTTTTTTTTTTGTACACGACACCCCAAGTAGTCACACGTACTTTGGATAGGATATGAGAATTAATGCAGTTGAGATTGGGCGAATACTGAAATTCTTAAAACAATAAATTCAAATGTTATAATTATGATCACTCAGAAGTTCGACTGGAATAAGAGTACTAAAACACGGACTACCGTTAATAATAAAAAAAAACAGAAAACTACTACTAGGGGAATGTGGAAAACATAACTGAACTAAAGGTATTGGCGACACTACTGGTAAAACTTTTTTAAGTGTTCTGCGTTTCATAGATGAGGCAATTCCTTTCCTTGACTGTCTTTCAGCCGGTACGACCCAGGCTTATTGTTTGCCATCACCAAGTAGAGCCCTTTCCATTGGGATCCCATTTTTTCCTGGTTATGGATTGTTACTCCGCTTTTCTTCAAGACTAGGTCTCCGACTTTGAAGGTTTTGGGCTTTACCCTCTTGTTGAAGTACTGCTCAGTTTTGGCCATTTCACGCAGCATTTTGGCCTCCACGATTTCTCTTTCCCGCTAGTTTAGCGACCCTTTTTTCATGGTCGTATAGTCCTCTGTCCAATGTGAACCCATCCGATGGTATTTACAATACCATCAGTCTGTCTGATATTGTTGCTTTTCATCCCAATCTCTCTCCTCTTCTCTGATGCTCAGGTTGTTATGTATCAATCTAGGGTTCCGGTCTGGCTGTCTTTCCTGCCTCCTTTCTCGTCGACTTGCTCCACTTCTTTTATCATCCCAACTACTTCTCCGTTGTCCTTTACTGCTTTCCTTTCGTGGATCTACCAAGGCTTGCAATGTGTCTTTGGCGTTGACAAAAGTATCTATCTGGTCTAAGAATTCTCGGAGGGTGGCTGGGGTCTTTTTAGCCAGTCCATCATGAAAGGACTCTGCGGCCAGATTCCGCCCAGGAGAGCGGCCAGTATAGTCTTCTCATCCTGCTCATCTGTCGTCAATCGCTCATTGTTGAAGCGCGTAAGATAGCTCTTAAGATCTTCATCTTCCTTTTGTTTGACCGTGAGCAAGTAGGCAGCTGGGCGTCAGTGCCTTCTGCTGGGCATGAACTGTGTTATGAAATATGAATTGTTTGACCAAGTCTTCAAAGCTATCAATCGACCTTAATTTAAGAGTCTCAAACCATCCTCTTGTTGTCCCCTTTAAAGTTAGAGGAAAGGCTCAACAGGCGATCTCGCCCGGGAAATCGTGGAGCGTGTTGTGAGTTTTAAATTTTCCAGATGATCCACTGGATCCTTAGACCCGTCGTACAGATCTATTTGGGGAACATTGATTTTTTGGTGGGAGTGGAACCCCCATGATTCGCTCGCTGTATGGCAAGTCAGTCTGGATCAGTAGGCAGTCGACCGACGAGGATCCACCCATCTTCCTGGCTATTTCTTCGTATTTTCCCGCAAGATCCTTTAATTCGTCATGCATCTTATGTTTCTTTGTGCGATCCCATTTGGTTTCGGCGTTGCTATCCGCTTCTTTTTCACCTTGCTCACTGTGAGCGGGTTGGGCTGCGCCTTCGGTCTCAACATTCTACCGCCACAATTCTTCGTTTTCTTTCTGCAATGCTTCCAAAGCGTCCAACGCCTTCTTCAATATCTCCTCAGTCGCTGCTAGTCGTGCTTCTATGGATGCTTCCGTTGTTCGGCTTGCTACAGACAAGTTACAGTAGGCATGCAAGAACCACAGTTAACAGTCCGTAAGAACAAGATCCCACAGACAACACCAATGTTCAGGATGTGTCTTACTCCTGTCCTGCAACTGTTCACCTACAAGAAAGTGAAGAGATCTGACGATTTTCACCTAAGAAAACTCTGATACCAAAATCAATAATCTTGCTTATTATTTAGAAATAGCTCGAGAGCCAATCAGAGAGTAGTTTTTCCATAGAGGGTTATCTGGTTTATATAGGCATAGTGTTGGTGCTTATCATTTGATATAATTTCCATTTATAAGTTATCTTCCCGTACCGAATGTGATCACGTATTTGTATGAATTCCCGTAGAATATGCTCAAAATTTGAATACGAGTTTATGTACATGATTCTACGGGATTCTATCCTTATTTACCTTCCTGGATAAGTTATTGGTTCCATGGTATTAACTTTCTTCTGTTCAGACTTTCATTCTAGTGGGCTTCCATGCAGCTTGACTTAAATAGACCCTACAGTGACCTGATATGATTTGTCAAATTGTAAAATTATTTTTATTATAAAATAAATCTAACGGATGATATAAAGCTAAATCTATTTGTGAAATTATTTTTATGTATATATATATATATATATGTAGCAGTACTACTCTTAAAAATATTATCATATCATATATATATATATATATATGTATGTTAAATCCCGTTACGAGAGGTGACAGAGAAAAATAAATTATTATTATTATTTGGCCTTGATTGAATTATGTCTACTAGTTTTCTCCACGGACAACGCAATCACACCTCGTTTTTCAATATTCTTTTTCTTAGTGTTTATTTATTGTTTTCAAGTGATAAAGCTGAGGATTAAAGTGTTAAATAAATCTCATGAAATTAAACAATGCTGAAGCCCATTTCAACTGCCATAGAGGTATCTGATTTATTGTGCACCATATAACTGGCCCTAATTGCATCAACGAGTCACTTGGAGTCTTGGTGTGAACCAAAGCACTTTTTTTTTAATAAATGGCCATTACTAATAAAATAGTGCCCAAAAAGTGGTAGTAATTCGTATAGAATATAAATGAAAACAATAGGATAATGTACTTCACTCTTCAAGATTGTTGGGTGGTCTTGAACTTCTTTCAATATCAAAAACTAGGTCAAGAAATAAGACTTTTCGAATTATACAAATTCAGATATAGCCTATAATTGACGTAGAAAATCAACTTCAAAATAGTTAGTTACTTTTACAGGAGGAGCTGTATCATGACAGTCAAATTATAAAATTGTATTGTCTTATCTATTATTGAAGTTGAGTACATTGTAGCTATTGAAGTAGTAAAATAAATGCTTTGGATGAAACAATTTTTCAAGATTCAAGTTTGAATCAAGATGTACATATAGTCTATTGTGATAGTCAAAGTGCACTAGATTTAAGTAAGAATACCACATATCATTCACGTGTAAAGCACATTAATGTGAAATATTATTGGCTACGTCAAGTAGTTGTGGAACAGTCATTATTATTAAAAAAGATTCACACTGAGAAGAACCTAACTGATATGATGATAAAAGTTACTATTTGAGAGAAGTTGAAACTTTGTGCAGTTAGCCGACATGAATTCCAAATAAAATGTTAGATTATAATCTCCTATTATGATGATGGGTTGTGGGGAGAGAATGTTAAGTAAGGTCCAGGCCACATATGTAGCCCATGAGTCTCTTAAGCCTATTAGGCTATTTCTTGCCAATGAAATAAAAGGCGAAGATGAGTGCTATGGCCGTCTGTGCGTAAGCGTGGAAAGCAACAAAAACAAAAAGAAAGTGAGAGAGATTAAGACGTGCGGTGCTCACAACAGGCAAAAGAAAGAAAAATAAAATCTTTTTCTCGTGTGGATTTTACACATATTTCTTTACACAGTTCAAATTAGTGATTTTTTTAAGAAATGTTTTTTGGATACTTTAGTAAATTGTAGTATTCAAAGTAAGGATCTCACATGCATTATCAAACTTATGATTTGGAGTAAGATTATTATTTTCTATTTTCTTAGAGATCGATAATTGTTATATTTCTCAATTTATTGAAAACTCAAGTTTTTGGTAGAAGTGACAATATGTGACACGATATACTAACACAAAACGAACATGACACAATAAAAACGAGTTAGTATTTAGCCTTAACATGTTTTAGGACAAATCATATCATGTTAATACACGATTTGATAACAGGTCAAACTCGTTAAGAGATGTTAAGGAATTTAAATTTATCTTTATACCCTTAACTTAAATTTCAAAAATATTTAATTCAAAATTAGGTTTATATTCTTAGGTATTTACCTATCTCATTTAAGTACTTCTTGAAGAGTTATTGAGTTAATCCGTTGTTGTTTAATATGTTTAAGGTGTAACTTTAATGTTTATAATGTGTGGATCATATTTGTATGTTTATCATATTTTATAATATATTATTTATTGGATTGCGATTTTAAGATTATAATTTGTAATTAGTTTGTTATATTTTATAACTATTATTTAAATTTTAATATTCGTATAAAATCAATTAGGTTAAACTCAAATGAGTCATTAACGAGTTTGCGGGTTGAAATATGTCAGATCGTATCGTGTCATATAGTGTCAAAGGGTCTTAACAGGTCGTGTCATGTCAACCTGTTATTTTAATGGGTCGTGTTAGAGTTGAAATTTTTGACACGAAATCTTTAACATGTCTTATTTGTGTTGATCCTTTAAACGTAATGTACATGTCCTGACACGATACAAACACAATCCGTTGACACCTCTATTTTTTTGTATAAACTTGATTATTGTGAACTCTATATTATTATAATGAATTTGATCGAAGTTATTCCGTGATTTTTTTTCCTCTACACTAGAGGATTTTTTTACGTAAAAATCTACTGTATTTTGTTTTGATTAATTTTTACCTGTTTAATTGTTCTAGTTATTTACTTGGATAGTAAATTTAATTTTTGCAAGTAATTATATATTTTCCATCAAAGATTACTATGAACATGATTATTGTATATAACTAGATGGTTTTTGCATCGAAGTAAAGCATGCTCTATGGGAGCTTGACATGTTACATTAATAGAGTTGAAAAATGTGAAATTCGATAGGGTTGAAAAATGCAAAACTCGGTGATATTTGTAGGTATGGAATTTATTTAAAAATAATGATTAAATATGAAATTTACGTAAAAAAATTATTTTTTTTATAATGATTTATTTTTTTTAAAGAGAGTAAACAGAAACTAAATACAATAAAATTATATATAGCATTACTCCTTAATTAAATGTATATTGGATCAGTAAGGCACAACCTTTTGTTTTTTCAAGTTTTTTTTATTTTTTATTTTATTTTAGTAGCCTATAATGTTTCAACATCTATTTGCAATTTGTAGGTTCGGACCTTTGGTTTGTTCGTCTATGCATTTCAGCATTAGGAAGAAATCTTTGCTGGCAGGATCTCTTTATTTGGCGACTGCTACAAGCAATCAATTGGATTGATTAACCTGTCGATGTTGAGTGCATACAATTAAGGATTTTATCTATAAAGTTGACCTTGTAACACTTTAAATTAGGCACAAATTGTCTGATCGACAACAATTTAGATACTATTGAAGAATGTTTAATATATCATCTTCTATCACTCTTACACGGCAAATTAATATCTAGCAAACCAACTTTACAAGTTACTTGCAGGATTAATTAATTGAATTTTGGAAAGAAGCCAACTACTATAAGTTAATTAGATGCTTTTAACCTAGAAAAGAAGAGAAAAAAAGAACAAGAAAAAGATGCTTTCAGAAAGATGACAGATCATAATTCGTGCCACAACTCCTTGGAATCCCCTGTGGGTTACAATTCTATATAACAGTCTGTATGCTATTTGGCTACTATTTTTTTTTTTAAATGATTGGAAGTATTTATATTCGTCACACTCATTTTTACATGTTACGATTCATGTGAGAATGAATATGATGGGTATGGATGGTCCCTAACAATATTTTTTTTTACGCAAGCTTGTGACAATATTTTAGAACATTAAAAAAAAACTTAATTTTGTGCTTTCACAAAATTATTTGAAAGCGTCCAAAATCCAAACTTGTGATGGGTAAAGAGAGTTGAACAATATTGGCAAAAATAATTCATAGCAAAAAGGTGAGAGGTCAACTATAGAAATCAAAAGGAAAAAGGTGAAAGGGCAGAAACGATTGTTATCTTTCAGATGTAATGATTTGGTAGGGAAAGTGAGGTAAAGGTTTGTTCACTTTGTTGGCCTAAATTGTATCAGCGTTGAGCATTTTCAATGGAATGAATGATTTAGGGTGCATTTGGTCAGTGAGATGATTTTCTTTGATTTGTGAATACTAATAAACAAGAAGTAAAGAAATAATAATAAAATATTAAATAACAAAAAATAATGAAAAATATGTAAAAAAAAATATAAGGATAATATATTAAATAATAGTAGAGTTATCTGATTCAACCATCCAAAATAACCTTGGGCTATGTTCGAAACTTCGGATAATAAAGTGATTTCAAATGATCGGTAAATTTTAATAAAAAAGTAATGATAAAATATTATATAATAATTTATAGCAGTAAAAAATAAGTAAAAAATTAATAAAAAATATTAAATAGGAATGGGGTGATATGAGATAACTCCATACCTAAACAAGTCTGAAGTCATAAAAGATTAATACTACTTTGATGTTTTTTAATTTTTTTTTCTTTACTTAATAGTTAAAGAAGTAATTATAGTGTATTCATAATTTTTTTATATTTTAAAAAAAATTAAAAATATATATAAATTTAAAAATTTTAAAAATAATAAATAAAAAATTAGTTACTGCCACTGTACCTTACAGCGGTGCTACTCGGTAATAAAATTGCGACGCCTGAAAAATCAGAGCTACATAATGTGGAGTTTAATATACACAAACAATTTATGAATATTTATTTTTCGAGTCCCAACATTTAGGCCTTGTTTAGATTTAAAGATAAGATAAGTTGAGATGAATTTAGTTTATTTTTTAATATTATTATTATTTTAGAATTTGAAAACTGTGTATTAAAATTTGAAAAATGTGTATTGGGATTTAAAAAAAGTATATAAAAATTTATGTTTTGTATAAAAAATTATAAAAATATAATGATAAAATAGAAGTGAGTTGAATTCAAACGGGACTAATAGCATTTATTTTTATTGACCCGTTCTTTGGCTAATCAAATTTTTTTGCATGTCTTATTAAGTCTTAGAGCAGGTTTGAAGTTACGTTTTGAAATTTTAAAAATACTTTTGAGCAATGAAAAATATTTTTTTTTTTAAAATAACATGTTTGGATAATTTTATAAAAAACGATTTAGTCAGTTAAAAAAATTAAAAATTAACTTTTTTTAATAAACACAAAATTAGAACTTTTATTAAAAAACTCCTGCATATAACTATATATTATTAAAAAACTATTGTAACTAACTTAAAAAAGTGTTTTAAACATATGAATTCCAAACAATAAATGACTTTTTAGTAGTATAGTTTATTACATTAAATTTTAAACAATAAGTCTTAAACTAAAAGCAATATTTTATACCACAATCCCAAACATGCACTTAGAGCATGTTTGAAATTATGTTTCGAGACTTTAAAAATATTTTTAAACAGTTAAAATGACATGTTTGAGTAACTTTATTAAAAACGCTTTAGTCGGTTAAAAAAATTAAAAATAAAATTTTTCAATAAGCATCAAATTAAAACTTTTATAAAAAAAAATTCCAGCATATAACTATATATTTTTAAAAAATTATCGTAATTAACTCTAAAAGTATTTTAAGTATATAGATCCTAAATAGTAAATGATTTTTTAGTTAAAAATAATATTTTCTACCACAATCTCAAATATACACTTAATATTTAGTGAGAATTTGAAGTTGCAATAAAAAATAGAACGTGCAATAATAAATATTGTAAAATCTGTTTTATATGTATATTTTTCCGTTCTTATATATAGAATAAAAATTGTAATAAGATCATACTCTTTCATTGTTAATTAGAATAAGGTTGAAAATTTCTAATGTCAAATTGGCAAATTCCAAGCCTGTCTCTTCCAATAATTAAAGAAGAAGAAATATATATATATATATATATATATATATATTTTATAACAGGATAAACGCATTGTCGATGTGCCATTTGTCGAGGTGCCCCGCTACAATGCCCACATAATATATTTTATTTTATTTTTATGTTTTTTTATTTTTTATTTATATATTATTTTCTAAATATTTTTAAAAAAAATAAAAAAAAATGCATAATATTAATAAATAATTATTTTTTAATCATTAAAGAACAAAAAAAAAAAGGGGACAACGGGCACCAAAAAGGCCCCTAAGCATTTTCCAACTTAAAACTAACACTAGATTTTATTTTTGGCTCGAATCTTAAAATTTATTTAGGTGATGCTATATCTACCGGTAATTCTCACCGTAAATCTTTACCGTACGGCAATTTTTTTTTTAATTTTCTTTAAACACTTTATATATTTTTAAAAAATAAAAATCCTAAATTGATTAAAAAATATTTTACTAATCATTAAGTAAAAATATAAACAACAAAAAAATCGATAAATTTGGTCTCTGTATTCTATAAATGAGAGCATTGTTTTCCTTTTTATTTTCTTATACGTACAGACACTACCATATTTTCTATTATTTGTTTTATTGCAAACATTTTAGTTCTGTCTTTTTATAGGACGACCTTTTTTTGTAAGATAAAATAGAGTTTAAGAAATTAAATTTAAATAAATATACCTTTTTCATGTCTTTTATAGTATTATTTATAATTTTTGAGCGATTATTAAGAAATTTCACTTATTTTTTATGTATCACTTTATTTTAATATAATGAATAGAGTAATGATTCACGTACAATCTTTTTTATAATATTTTATATAATTATATTATAAATTAGAGATATTTTTGTAAAGTAATATATATTTTTATGAATAATTTTTTTTTATAATTCATATTTGGTGTGGACTGCATTATAAATTTAATTATTTGTTTAATAAATAAATAAAATAGATTTTTAGAATTTTTAATTTGTAAATAAGAATATTTTAATTAATTTTATTTTAAATTTAGGATTTTTTTTGTCTGGCTATTATTTAGATTATAAAAAAATTCATAAAAATAAATTGTATATAGCATTATCATATTTTTATATATCATTTTATAAAAATGTTTTTTTATTTATAATATAGTTATATAAAAAAATGTAAAAAAATTATAATTATATCATTACTATAATAAATATTTTTGATTAAAAAAAAGGACGTACATACAATGATTAAGTCATTAAAACATTAAATCCAAACAAAAAAAAAATGAGAAAAAAGTTTTTAATTGGAACGTTGTTCACACAACCACGTGCTGCGGTGTTGGGAATAAAAACTACAACCAAACAGAAAAATAAAATAAATAAAAAGAGTGGAAAATCAATTAATACGGGGGTTGTTGGGGAATTAGCTCACCGGCAGCGACCAAATCATTGCTCAATCACAGCGAAAAACACTCCTTCTAGCGCGCCCGCCCGCCCGCCCCCACACACACACCAACAGCTACAGTCACCGCAGGCGGATTGCACATTCAATGCATTCTGATTCTTACCCCCTCATCACTCGCCATCTGTCCGTCACAACGTAATTCTAGTTTGCCTATGGGCCCCACCTCTTGGTCTTGGCTGGACTGATGTCTTCTTTCTCTCTCTCTCCCTCTCTGTCCTCCTCGCTGGGGTTAATCGGCCAACATTTTTTATTTTGATTTAATTTTGTTTTATTTTCCCTAGTTCTAATTCCTCTCGAGTTTCGCGATCCGTTATAGCGCTCAGATCGGTAAGGAATTACTGGACGCATTAATGACCGTGGGATCTTCCTCGTGATCCGTGACCGTAGCGCTTTCTTTCCCTCTTCACTTCTCGAAGGGTACTTCTTTCTTCTTCTTCTTCTACTACTGCACTACTTGAGAGCAGTACTGCATTCTCCTTGGTTGGCTCCGGCTCGTTCTCGAATTCGGGCCCCGTTTTTCAGTGTTCCTGAACTGAATACGGGTTTCCTTGATTGTTCCTTTGAGCTTGATGCGTGACTGACTGATCGGAGCTGGGTTGAAGGAGCTTTCTTTACACAAGATGTCGGGCCCACTAGACCGGTTCGCCAGGCCTTGTGAGTGGCTTCTCAG
The DNA here is from genome assembly GCA_036898215.1 of Platycarya strobilacea. Taxonomy (NCBI): domain Eukaryota; kingdom Viridiplantae; phylum Streptophyta; class Magnoliopsida; order Fagales; family Juglandaceae; genus Platycarya; species Platycarya strobilacea. The sequence continues at coordinate 7,786,666 of CM072554.1, read as the reverse complement.
TTTTGATTTTTCTTTCTGGGAAATGCTTTTGATACTATTTGTTGATTCATATCGGTTTTTTGTTCGGGTTGGTGCGGTTCTAGGGTTTCACAACTTCACTGTAGCCTCTCTGTTTAGTCGCTGCGAAAACTGAAGACAGTTTTGAATCTGGTTCTTCCTGAAGAACGGTTGGGCTAATGTTGTTGGGAATATGGGAAAAAAAAAACTTTTTTTCCGAGAACGAGGAAAACAATACTCAGGGTTAGGTTTATGTGAAATGCAAATGAGCTATTTTCTTTTATGGGCCCCTTCAACATATATTCTCGAGAAGCAGATGCAATCGTTTCTAGAAATTGCGGACTGATTGATGCATAGTATTCGTTAGTGAATTTGTTAGTTATTTTATTTGTTGGATATTATGGCTATGCCTATTTTTTGATCAATAAAATCTGTTTAGTGTTTACGTATATATAAAAATAAAAAAATAAAAGAAATTATTTGTTGGAGTTCATGCTTATGACCGTGGCCGTAAGTATATGAACTGTTCAACTTCGCTTTTGCTTCCCTTTGGGTTTGAGGTGGCTGTGTGATGATGCGTATCGTTGTGAGGTTGATTCCTTGAATTTTGGAAGTTATAAAAAGTGGATATGAAATGTCCATATTGGTTATTGTTGTTTTGGTTATGATACTATTTAGCCTTAAACACTAGGCTCTGTACGCCCTTTAATCCATGTAGTTTTGTATTGGTCGTTTGGAGTTTAACATTTTGTGATGTTTCTTTGTGGCAGGCTTTGAAGGGTTCTCTGGCAGTGATGAGAGAAAAGACAGGAAATCTGATTTTGAAAATTCTGAGGACGAAAGGAGGTTTAGAATTGGGTCTCTGAAAAAGAAAGCGATCAATGCATCTACCAAATTTAAACACTCTCTCAAGAAAAAGAGTAGAAGAAAAAGTGACGGTCGAGTCAGCTCTGTTTCCATTGAGGATGTTAGGGATGTTGAAGAGCTCAAGGCTGTTGATGCATTTCGACAAACACTGCTCTTGGATGAACTGCTACCAGAGAAACATGATGATTACCATATGATGCTGAGGTTCTCCATCTATCATCTTTTTAATATTTCTCTTTCATATACACAAAAGATTCCAGATATTTTTTTGGTGCCTTCTCTAAAATGATTCTCTTTTTATTTCAATACACATAACTTATTTTGGGGGTTTTCATCTTTAGTTGGAAGATTGCATCATTAGCATGGAAGAAGTATGGATTCATATCTTTTTTATGGGTTTTTACTTGCCTCCTGAATATGCCTCTTCTTCGATTTTCTGATTTTATAAATTTTGGGATTTTTAAATTAGCTTTCTTGGAATCTGTACGTTCTATGCAATTCTTTGGGATTTGCATTCTCACATGTGTATCCTTCCATGTTCCCATGCTTTTCTTTAAAAATTAGAAACGGTCATCTTTTACCTATCAAAAAATGAAAATACTCAATGTGGGTATCCTCAATATTTCCCTTTCCTTGTGCTAAATATATTTTATGTTCTAACATCCTCGAGGATTATTACATTACTCACAGGTTTTTGAAAGCAAGGAAGTTTGATATTGAGAAAGCAAAGCATATGTGGGCTGATATGCTTCAGTGGAGGAAGGACTTCGGTGCTGACAACATTATGGAGGTAACTAAAGATGATGTTTTACCGATATCTGTAGTGCTTAGCAGCTATATTTTCACCTTATTTACTGTATTGATGTTTACGTCAGGATTTCGAGTTCAAAGAGTTGAATGAGGTTTTGAAGTATTATCCTCAAGGTTACCATGGTGTGGACAAGGAAGGAAGGCCTGTTTACATTGAAAGACTAGGAAAAGTTGATCCTAACAAAGTTATGCAAGTTACAACCATGGATCGCTATGTAAAATACCACGTGCGGGAGTTTGAGAAAAGCGTTGCCATAAAGTTTCCAGCTTGCACCATTGCTGCAAAGAGGCACATAGATTCAAGCACTACAATCTTAGATGTTCAAGGCGTGGTATGTAGCCCATACATAATCATTGTTGATTGCAGAATTTATATTTTGGTTGAAAATCGAAGGATCTAGTTGCTATTTGTTCGTTCTTTCTAACATTTTGGTCATTCAGGGCTTTAAGAACTTCACAAAGTCTGCACGGGAACTCATCATGCGGCTGCAGAAAATTGATTGTGACAATTACCCGGAGGTACAAAGTCTGCTTTCTTTTGACATGATCTTATTATTTTCTAACTGATGCAATATTAGTCTTGTGAGCAAAAGTTGAAGTTCATATCAGTTTTGGAATTTGGTATGCTCTTTTTTCTTTTTTTGATAAGTTGGTATGCTCTTAACTGTGCAGACTCTTTGCCAAATGTTTATCATCAATGCTGGCCCTGGGTTTAGGCTGCTATGGAACACCATAAAGACTTTTCTAGATCCCAAGACAACTTCCAAGATTCATGTATGCCTTTTCCCCCCTTACCATATGTTCTGAGTACCATGTTTCACAACTGTCGTGTCTTGACTTGTATATTTTTAGGTTCTTGGAAACAAATACCAGAACAAATTGCTTGAGATAATCGATGCCAGGTATTTTGGGTTTGGTACTTCCACTAGTATGTGAATATTTCCTCCATGCTTTTAATGGCCGTGATATTTACTCAATGTTCCTTTCGTAAGTGCATCATTTGTTACCTTAATGAAATCTTCGCAATGTGGGCAGTGAATTACCAGAGTTTCTTGGTGGTTGCTGTACCTGTTCAGACCAGGGAGGTTGCCTCAGGTCTGACAAGGGGCCATGGAGAAACCCTGATATATTAAAGGTTACATTTTTAGCCTCAAGATTGCTTTTTGATAAGTAATATAATTTTATTAAAAAGCATAGAGGGCACAATCCTAGTAAACAGGAACTTTTAACTGTGAGATCTCTATTAAGATTTAGTGCTGTCAGATATGCTTTTTCATTGACCAGTTGCATGTACTTCTTGTGGTAAGTGAAAAATAATTGGTTGTTTGCACACTTTCCTGCAGATGGTGCTTAATGGTGAAGCAAGGCGTGCTAGGCAGGTTGTGAAAGTTTTAAACAGTGAGGGGAAGGTTATTGCCATTGCTAAGCCACGTTGCCCAATGGTTAGACCTTTTCGATTCACCGATTTTGTTGATGGAGCCACATATTCCAAGTATTTTTTATCTGACTTAGAATTGTTCCAGGTCCTATTGATGGAGCTGTGTTTCACGTTTTCATGATCCTACTAATCACATATTTTTCTTTTGTTACCATCTCCAAGCAGTTGAGAGGTAGCGATACGTCCACTGCTGAATCGGGATCTGAAGCTGAAGACATCACTTCACCAAAAGCAAGTAAGAGTTATTCACACCTTCGATTGACTCCTGTTCGTGAAGAGGTAGGTTTCTCACCTCTTTAATCTGTGATTATGATAGCAAAATCAATGTCTTTCATTGATGATTTTATCAATGGTTTTGGGTCCCTTGAAATTTATTTTGCTTGAGGTAAAATGACAATGGGGCCTCAGGAGATTTGTTTGTTTTGAACCTTGCCTTACTTGGAGATTGTTGATTGATAATGTATGTCGATGACTAGGCAATATCATCAGGGAATTCATTCGAATAATGAATTTTGCTCATGTTTTGAAGGAACTGCCTACTCTTTTAACGTAGTTTCATGGATATGCAGGCTAAGGTCGCTGGAAAGGCAAGCTTTGCTGGTAGTTTCTCGGGTTATGATGAATATGTTCCAATGGTTGATAAGCCTGTTGATGTTAGTTGGAAGAAGCAAATGCCACTCCATAGTCCTTATGCTCCCAAAGGTGAGAAATTTTGTCCTAGATCTACCATTGTCTATCATGTTTATCTGTCTATTCTCACTATGACTGTGAAGCAAGCCTTGTTATAATCCAATTTTGGGAACCGTCCTTGTGGACTTGAAGTGCCCTTGTGTAACTCCAGCATTGTTGGTGTCCTCCTAGAAGTATAGGGCTATTTTTGTCCAATAGAATAGTAAAGCCTCTGAAGTATGATCAAACACCCCCTCTCCCCTCCCTTTCCTTGTTTTGACTTGACTCAATTGTTTGTCTGGTTTACGGATCAAATAGCTTGATCTCATTTCTTTTCACCTGTAATACTGGTTGTTACCTACTTATCAGAAAAAATTTCCTACACAGGGGCACTTCCTCTTCCCAATACCCAAAAGACAACTGAAGGGATTCGTGCTCGGATTGTGGTGGTGATTATGACCTTCTTCATGACCCTTCTCACTTACTTCCATTCAGTGGCTGGTCGTCTGACAAAGAAACTTCCTGAAACACCAAGTAATTATGAGCAAAATACTCCTTCCTTGACGGTTGATGGAACCAACAAAGAGGATTTTCACACCCCTTTACCAACTCCAGCTCACACAGAGACAGATCTCCTGTCTTCTGTGCTGAAGAGGTTGAGTAAGCTTGAAGAGAAGGTTGATACACTCCAATCAAAGCCATCTGAGATGCCTTATGAGAAAGAGGAATTGCTTAATGCTGCTGTTTATCGTGTGGATGCCTTAGAGGCAGAGCTAATTGCAACTAAAAAGGTACAGTGGCTAATGCACGGAACTTTATCATTATCCTGCAGGACTATTACAAGTGCTGTTGTGGAGTCCTTTCACTAGTCAATGATTATAATGCATGGTAATTGCTGGATTGTCCAGTGCACATTGAAGCCATCAAATTACAGGTTGGTCATATCTCAAAGGTGGGCACAACATGCAATAGATGGCTACTGTGTGCATTGGAAGCATCTGGCAATTTGAGTGTATTTTAGCCCTGATGCATACCTTCATAACTTTAACTTAAATTTTGAGGAGCTTTGTGGGAACAATGCACTGCCTTCCTTTCCTTTTATGCTAGGTGCCACACAACTGTATTTATCACTCCTTTGGCTTGCGTTCAAAGGGACCCAAAATGAAATTTTCTTGGCAAACAGGAAGCAATTAATTAATAAGAGTAATCTGCTTCCCCCTCCCCTTAGTCTATAATATGTTCACCAGCAAAAGGAAACTCATAGTTTGGCCGTAAGAAAAGACAATTAGCTGTTGTAGAATTCTCTTTGGCTTCCCCCTTCACCTTCTATGATCTATATTTGATATATGTACACGATATCTTCATTCTCGATCTGCAGCTGTCTGGTGCCCCGCTATGCATGCATTAACACCCCCCAACCCCCTTGTCTTTTTTATTTTATAAATCCCTTTGATGTCATACATTTGGAATGGGATTTGAAGATAACAGTGTACACATATTTTATGTATTTTTTGTTTTTTAATTCGGCGCATTTTTCAAAAGATGCATGTATGTATTGATTATGAACCTTCTTCTGAACAGGCTCTACATGAAGCTTTAATGCGGCAAGAAGAATTGCTTTCTTACATAGACCGTCAAGAGGAAGCCAAGTTGCGGGTAAGTCGATGGATTAATCTTAATGTCATGCGTGTGTGATATATGCATATAGTCGATATATTGCATCATTAATGAGATTGTGAATTTATGAACTCATATTTCCTCTTTTTGCTTGTTAATCAGAAAAAGAAGTTTTGCTGGTAAGATGTTTGGCTGAAGACAATGCTACCGGAGAAGATCCGTTTCTTAGTGCTTTGGATACGCAATCTTAAACAGTGCATCTATGAGAAACAGACCTTGTTGTCTAGATGTAAAAAATAGCGATAATGTAATGAAACTGTTAGTAGTTTGTTTTTGTTTTTGTTTTTGTTTTTTTGTTTTTTCAAACGTCGTGCCTCCCATGTAATGTTTGGAAAGAGTGGACTTCTCAACCGTTTTGAGTTTTCAGATCTTTGACTTTTAGGGCCTTGAGAGGTGAGATTATTAAATTGAAACATTATATGGGAGAGTTATCCAACGTTTTGTGTCTCCAAGTTCCCACTTCCCGGTATAAAATTGGTCATGTTCCTTTCATTTTCATAACTTAAATGGACGAAAATGACAAACGTTGTTACACAAACAAAGAGGATTGTGAAAGTGAATGACATTGAGTTAATGAATGTTGAGAGAATAATCCTTCAATCCATCAGAGACAATGAAAAGGCTTGGACAAAATGCCCAAAGAAATAAGAATCAAAACAAAATTCTCCATCTTTTTCATGGGCAGCCAAACCTCTGCGGTGGATTATTTTCCCTTTGATTTGGTCAGAGGAAATTAAGCTTTTCAGTGACTCAAAAAGTCAAAAACTGCAAAACCCCCATGAATATTTATTCAATATACACACTATTTCGAATAAACAACACACTCTTAATTTACAAGAGGCTTTTGAGTTTGTAACTGGACAAAACAAACATGAAACATGGACTAAATGCATTAAACATCATCTTCATGGGATGAAAACCAACATAGCCGCCGACTTACAGTTAATCTTTTAAGTATTTAGTTCGAGCATTGTAGAGAAACCAGCAACATGGCACCTCACCAGCGGAATGGGTTCTGCAATCAGAGTCCAAAATAAAAACTTGAAAACTCCATTTCTATATCTGAATCAGATGCGATTGATCAAACTTTTAATTAAGCAATATCCAAGATTTAGTAACATACCAGCTTGTTCTTCTTCTTCTTCTTCTCAATGTAGGCTACGAGCTCCTGCTGATGAACAAGAGAATCCTCAAGCGCCTGCACAAAGAAGAATGGTATTTGTTACATTTGGTTATCTTAAATAAAAGCTGTATCTTTGTGTATCTTTATATCAGATCATACCTTCTGGGTTGAGGCTAGCTGCTGTTCGAGGGCATCGACACGGCTCAGTGCAGCGTTCAATAACTCCTCCTTCTCAGGTGGCATGACGGCCGGTTTGTTGCTAAGAGCAACGACCTTCTTCTCCAATTCAGCCATACGTTTCATCATCGACATGTAATCGGTGCTGGTGATAGCAGGTGGTGGCAACTGATGGCCTTTCACCATGGTGGCATCATAGTAAAAGGAGCTGTCATAGAGGGACGCTTCAGTAACTTTCTTTGGCATGTTCCTTGCCAGGCGAACTACAGTGAAGATGCCCATAACAAGGGCCATAATCCCACCAATAATGGGATTGTTTATTCCTTCAGGAGCCTTGCTAGAATTATGCACAGGGAAACATTCTGTAGCAATGGAAACACAAGTAATATTTGTTCAATAAATCCAGGAACACTTAAAAAAATCACAATCTAAAGTAAATGAAAACCTCTAAAAAGGTGGCGTTCTTCCACTTTCGTGCACATTTCTGCTCGAAATTGGAAGGCATCAAAGAAGCAAATTTTGTACCTTTAGAAAATGAAAATTTATTATCTTGAACTGAGTTTGGCCAAGCTGCATCCAGAGTCTTGTCTACAATTGGAACGAAGTTGTGATAGGCACTATTTCTCCTTTTGATGATGGGAGCCTGCAACGAGAATAGAATTTTAATTAACTCATAAGGAGCAAAGAGCTAGCTAACAATCTATGTCCAAATTGCAAGAGGTTTTGGTAGAGATCCGGATAGAAATATATAATGCATGACTTCTTCAGTTTATGTAAGAATGATGATGTTGCTACTATTCATCACCTTATATGTTTAATATGCATGAATTAATATTACGAGCCTGATTTTGTTAGAATTAATAACTTGTATCGTGCGATGATTTTAATTGAGTAGAATGAGATGAAAATACAGAAAAAATTACTTCTTCAGGAACAGGAGAGAGTCTTGGATCCTCAGCATAATCCCTTGGAAATCTTGAGGAGAGACATTGCACGTCGCCTGCTTCTGAGTTGAAAGAATCGTACCTCTTCATATTGTAGCATTGAAAAAAAGCGTCAGGAATTTAATTACTTGTATAAAGACAGAACAGACAATTCAAAGACCATGACCGAGAGAGTATATACACTTGTAATGGAATCTTGAATTTTCAAATTCTCATTTACGAGAAAGATAGAGATGCACTGAATTCTATCCCATTTAGTGTTGTTCGAAGAAATTTATATGAATAACCTTAAATGTTGTACTTTTTTTATCACTCACTTGAAGGAATCTTTTCGCTTATAGAATACAGAGAAGATCATGAACTTGCCAAAGAGGTCAGACTTAACTCAACTTATTACCTTGCAAGCATTCTCATCTTCAGAGATTGTCTTCTCCTCAATCCCAGACAGAATTGTCCTCGGGCATTTGGCCTCACCATTTTGCACCATCTGGCTTATCAAAATTATAATTAGTCATTTATTGTTTATGTTGCATCTTGCACAGATGAAAATGACTTTTTAACTTGATCAAAGATCATTAAGAAGTATGGTCAGTCACCTTCAAGATGTCTGGATCATTCCATGGCCCCTTATCAGAACGCATGCAACCACCCTTGTCTGCACAGGTACAAGAACCACCAAAAAACTCTGGAAGCTCACTGCCACAAATCCAGGAAAACAAGGTGTGAACGAAATTTGATGGAAAAATTATTTATAATAAAATTTGTAATTGCAATCGTGGAACATGCAATATATATATACTAGATGAGCTGGTCCTTTTGCAAAATAAAAGTGGCCAAAATAGAGAAAACTCAGATTTTGTAAACTGGATGAAGAAAGAATTACCTGGCATCAATAACTTCAAGCAACTTGCTCTGGTACTTATTGCCTAGAACCTGGTAAATTAATCGTGACTTTGTTTAGCAGAATTACTTGATCAAAGTCAGTGGAAGTTTTGGATAGATGGATGACAATGCTTACATGAATCTTTGAAGTGGTCTTAGGATCAAGGAATGTTTTGACTGTATTCCATAAGAGCCTAAATCCAGAACCAGCATTGATGATGAACATGCGGTTTAGGCTCTGCAATAAACAGAAGATTGATTAGTCAATGTGAGTGAAGCCAGAAATTATAATTCAGGGCTAAGCTAGAACACCAAGAAAGCTTGAGGCACATTATGAGCTTTTAGAGAGAAAATGCATACCTCAGGATAGTTGTCACCATCAATCTTCTGAAGGCACATAATAAGTTCCCTTGCAGATTTGCTGAATTGTTTAAGCCCCTAAAGTAAAAAGAATTCACAAAAAACAAAAGCAATAGATGGTTTTCAATCAATATTTTGAGTGAATTTCTACCAGTCTCTGTTTGATGGTTTTGAGCAAATATAAATTTGGAACTGCCAGCTTACCACTCCTTGCACATCCAAAATAGTTGTGCTCTGGTCAATGTGCTTCTTAGCAGCAATGGAACATGCTGGCATCTTTACAGCAAAGGTCCTCTCAAACTCCCTTACATGATACTTCAGATAGCGGTCCATTGTTGTGACTTGCAACAGCTTGGTGGAATCAACTTGACCAAGCCTTTCGATGTAAACAGGTCTTCCTTCTTTATCAACTCCATGATTCCCTTGTGGGTAGTAATTTAAGACTTCATCGACTTCCTTGAAATCAAATTCCTTAACCAAGAAAGGGAAGAAAAAGAATTGACAGCATGTTAATGAAAATAATAAAAAAACAGAAATTAAATACTAGAAATTACTCTATTTTACTGTGAATACCTCCATGACTGTGTCTGTTCCAAACTCCTTCCTCCACTGGAGCATATCAGACCACATTTGCTTTGTTTTCTCAACGTCAAACTTCCTAGCCCTTAAAAATCTGTATCAACATATATGAATGATTTGTGAAATTACCCTTTATTCTAAAAGTTTAAAGTGATAAAAAGAAGTAGATTTTATTATATATTTTATATTTTAACATTCTCTCTCACGCGTGGGCCAGATTCTTTTTTAATGGGTGGCCTAATACGTGGAATATTTAATTAAATAGGATAAGTGTAGAGTCAGCGTTCCAATTTGGGACTTCTATTTTGATAATATGTGAAATCACTACTTGTCCAAGAATTTAAGCTAATGGAAAAAGGTAAATTTTATTATCTATTTTGTATCGATTGGTTGGTTTTTTGTAGTCTGAAGGCATAACTGAAGTAGAGCTACAAATGCAACCTATAGCATTTAATAGTGAAGAAAGAGAAGTATACGTGACCTTAGCATCATATGATGATCATCATGTTTTGAGGGTAGTAGTTCTTCCAAGATAAGTGCTTGGCGGAATGCATCCACAGCCTGTAGATCCTCTGCATCGATGTTATCCTCGATAGCAACAGACATAACCTTGCTGTTTCTCCGGCCCCTCCTTTTCAAGGAATGCCTAAACTTGGTCGAGGCATTAATTGCCTTCTTCTTGAGAGATCCGAGTCTTGTTTTCTTCTCATCCTCAGAGTTTTCGAAGTCATATTTTTCAGGAACTATTAAAATGAAAAATGTTTAGACAACTCATAAATTTAAGAAAAAGACTGGCTGAAAGATCTTCTCCTCTTGCTACTCCTCTTTCATATTGCATCTCATAGCAAGTGAGTTTTTCTGACATATTCAAGCCCATCAAGAATCAAGAAAGCGTTATGAATCAAGGCAGGTTCAATCAACAAGTTTCCATCAAAATGATTAGAAGAAAAACAAATTACGATTATAAAGAAAATATTTTCCACAATTGCAACAGCTTTTCAAAAAAAAATATATATTTTTATTCCTTTTTTTAATGTCTCCATTTGGCTCATTTAAATCATTTTGATGTCTTTAAAACTGTGTGATGCGAAATTTCCTAAACCAAAATAAATCCGCTTTGAGCTTAGTTAAGAGGGAAATTCTTGATCTTCCAAGTCTGAAATCTTTCTATTCCTTTTCTTCTTCTTCTTCTTCTTCTTCTTTCACTTTTCTCAGAAACCAATCGATCAAGAAGAACGTGAAAAAACAATTATGGCATGATTGCAAGAGACTTACCCTCCTTAGATGGTCGGTCAAGAGGCCCAGACATAGTTTCGCACATGGTTGCCATATTGCAAGATAAGCTCAATTAAGACCACAAGAGGACAGGAGGATCAAGCACTCATATATAACAAGACGCCCAAACTAGTTCCCTCACGGTATATGCCTACAACGTTACCCATACACAAAAGTCAGAAACTTTCAACATTCAGAGCAAACATAATCAATATCAACGATGGAAAACATCATAATAGCCAAAGAAAACGAATACACGCAAATGCCATACAATGTTGGGTCCAAAAGTTGAAGAATCAGAAGAGTAATGAAGTGAAAAGAGAATGTGGGTAGAGAAGAAGATGACCAAGGATAGAGAGAGAACGAGTGATGGAGTTTGGGAAAGGAATTACCTTTTGATAAGAATGGAGCAAAGGGGTGGTAAGAGAGGAAGAGAGAAGTGTATATATTGCCCGGATTACTCTCTGAAGTTTGCGGCCCCAAAGGGACGGCCAAAAATGGACAGCCAGGATGACATGACAGAAATAGGAAATGAAATATCTTGTTCCCTGCCATTGACAGGGTCTTGGAGATAGTAGATAATTGGCACTCTTTAATTCTGTTGCTGAGAAACAGATCAAGAGAAAGAGTAGGCGAAATGCAAGCCACTCCGTTGGGACTCTGTCTTCCTTCACGCAACTAACCAACCAAGATTATGTAATAGCTACAAACCCACCCAATTTCCCCGCACCATTAACGACTAGTTCCTTGTAATTCATAAACTATGTGCTATACAATTTATTTTATTTTTGTCTCGTTTAATTTATGTCATGGATTATTTTATTTTTTAATGCATTTGCTTGCAGCTATTATACTTCCATAGCTGTATTTTATACACTTCTGTTAAAGTTAGTGAGAGAAAGTCAATTTGCTAAACGTCGTGGCTCTCCACTAAAATTTTGATTATTCTAATTCTCATTCCACCTTATGTCATATTGAATGAATGATAATCAAATGTAGAGATCGTATCAAATCGAATATATTCAACCTCCATTAATTTATATATATTTGTCATTTTTCTCGCCTCCTTTAGCTTTATTTTTTGACTTTTTTGGGTGAGCAAATCTCCACCTGATCTCATCCATACGCTGCGCCACGAGTTTTCCAATATTAGTTTGTGGTTGAGATCTGCATGCAATTTCATGCACCCACGTAAACTCGCTACAGCCAAAATATGAATGGTTCGAAGGAGTTTTGAACTATTGGATTGAACTTGAAAAACCAAAAATAGACCAACACACGCAACTTGAAATCAATGATCCCTAGCTATTTAATTTAGTAAGTACTGCTTGAATCACATTTTCTCTCACGTGCCTCCATGGCCAAGTGATACTCAGACAATTATCATACCACTACAAAAAAATTACTTATTTGCCGCCAATCACTACAACAACAAAATGATTTTTGTTGCCAAACTTATTTTTAGTGACACAAAATACGCAGGAAATATTGGAATTTTGACTTTACCTACTACTCATTTCAGGCGCTTAATATTTTGCCAGAAGTCTATTTTTACCGGCATAAATGATACGGTCAAGAAAACAATTCTCCGAAATAAATCTATTGCGGTAACTTATTGTTTTTAACGACAAGAAGAACTACCGCAATAAGTATTTTAAAGTGATTTGATATCTATTGTGACATTAGTTGCCGCAATAAGTCGCACCTTCAATAATTAGAAATAATCAACGAAAACACTTCATTCTCTGGCATTTACTTTTGCAGTATGTTCTGCCTCTCGCAAAGGCAGAGTTTCGTGCGTTTATGGAAATCCTAACATCTCCTCCACCACCGTGAATGGCCTACGCCAGTCAACTAAGCCATCCCTCATCTCCATGAGTCCTTCAAGCTGACATCTTCTAGCTACAAGGCAGGGGTCTTTCCCCATTGAAACCCCTTTTGTCTCTGTCGAAATTTTCATTTCCCTTCATTCAAACTCGCAAAATCGAAAGCACTTCTTCATCGTCTTCTCCTCTTCTCCCTCTCTTCTTTCTATATTTTTTCCTTCATCCATATTCTCTCATTTTCTTTTCACAAAGTGAGTTCTAGGAGTTTGTGCGATTTCCTCCACGAATTGCCTCTTTGGGTAAATGCCTCTTTGATTTTTAGACTTTAATTTTTTTAGTTTTTTTTTTTTTTGAACTTGGCTACATTAAAGTATGTTTTGATTCATATGTTGGTTTTATTTGGATTGAGGTTTCGGATTCAACTATAGTTTCTGGGTAGTTTGCTCATGTTTTCCTGAAAATTCATAACTCCTAGTGCTTCAAGTTGGTTTTTCTCATGTATTTGTTTCTATGAAAAGTTGGAAGGTGGGAGTTATATTTTTAATTTGTCATTTCTGTTTCAATGACAGTGAAAGTGCTTATGGATTAGACATAGTGCCTGTTTTGTATGAATATTTTGGCATACACAATTCTTAGATTTGAACTGTTTTCAACATGAGCCGCTTCATCTCCACAGCCTCTACACATTTTCCAATTAGGGTTTTAGTTTTTTATTCCTTTGTTATTAATTTCTGTGTGTTCCTATTAATTTAGTGTACTTGAACTGAATTTATTCCCATAACCTTGAATTGGATCACAATTGATAACTTTGAACTGAATTATTCCCATAACCTTGAATTGTTTTCTGTGTTCTTAGAACTATTTTTTCTTCATTAAGCTATTAGTGTATGGTTGAACTTTTTTTTTCTTATTTCCTATGTTATGAAATATGACTGATTTTTTATCTGAAAATTAATTCTAAAACTGTTATGGAATAGGATTTTTTCCTATGTTAATTTCTGAAACTGTTTGATTTTCTCGGCTGGAAAAAATTTGGAGCAGAGATCCCTATTTTTGTACGATTACAGATGACTCTCCCCGTATTTCCATTCTGGTTGGAATAAATTATTTTTTCCTTTTTACATCTTACAAGGCTATAGCATGTTAGAATATTTTAGGCAAAAGGGCATGCTTTATTCCAAGATATGGTAGTTATGTTGTTCTTTTGAGATTTGCGTTGGGCTAGGTTGCATGTTTGAATCAGTTCTGATAAACATTTATATCTAATTGTTCAACATTTTGTAGCTGGAAATAATAGTGCTTGAACAGAGTTTGGACCTAAGTCATTTAAGAGGAAATCCATGAACTACTAAAAAAAGTCATATGATTTTCTTTGTCTTGGTATTTATATAAAGTACCTCAATCAGCAACCTACTTGAGCTGTCTTAAATTTGCAAGGAAAAAGAAAAAAAGAGAGGAAAATTAGACTTGTAGGTATGTCTACTCTTTGTAAATGTAACACCTCAAAGGGATTGGGCCTAATTATTGAGTTAATTTATAACTTAGGTACCTTGATCTATGAAAAGTCTCCTAATTTATAGCTTCCATTGTATAGACTTTAAAAGAGAAAAATATATTGTGAAACATTTTAATTGAAGGTACTTTACATCTAAGTGTAATGGTCCATTTCTTTCCCTTTTGCCTTTATGATAGCATTGATATGCTCTGGTTGTCACTTGACTGCCATTACAAACATTCTCAGCATTTCTTTTATGTATTTTTGATGCCTTAATAATATATTGCTCCTAATTGATATACTCTAGTTGTTTCAACGTATTTTGGAAAGCACAACAGTACTTTATTGGAGGAAAACTACAATATATGGTAAGTGTTTGAGCAGGCATAATTACATCTTCCATTTGAGATATTAATGAAGAAGCTGATCACTTCTTCTATCTTGGAAGTTGGCATGAAGTAGAATACACTACCAGAAATTACTTTCTAACATATGGAGATATAAGTACACACTTTTTCATTTTTACAATTTCTTTTCTTCACTGGTGGAATCGTATTGTCTCTCCTTATAAAGTACATTGATTTGTCTATGGTGAAAAGTGTTTATATATGTGTGATGAGGACTGATATATGCCCAGACATTTGTCTATTGTATTTAAAATAGACATTGGGATTATTCCACCAATGAGGCTGCCACACCCACCACTGAGTGCATGTCTTAATCAAACCAATTTTACACACCTTACTGTAGGTGGGAAGAAAGATGCAAGCTCCTGACTTCTTAAATTCCACAAAGGTACACCCTAATATAATTAGACTCACGAGAATTATAACTGGGTGTTTAGTTTGAATAAAGTCACTCATGCATGCTTGAATATCTCATACAAATATCTATGCACATACGTACTGATATTTGTCTACTGCTTGGAACCTTAGATTTGTAAATGTGTATTGTAGCTGTACATAGGTGGATATATATTTAGTAGATTTGGTTATAGCAGAATATGGAGAGTAGAAATAATTTTATCTTTAATATTAATTACTCATTTTCCTAAGATACTATATGTGTGGGTGGCTACAAAGCAAATCCTCTACAATCAACATTGTTCTTAATGATATTAATGAGATTCATTGTCAAAATGTAAATGCATTTTGGGACCCCTAACCATATGGTTGTAGTTCAGGTTCAGCTTTATTAATGTCTCCGCCCATTATTGGGAATCTGTTTCTAGCACTAGTTTGATTAATCATAGGTCCTTGAATGACGATGTTAGTAGTAATTCAAGCATGTAATCTTGATTAATGCTAAGTTTACACTTATTGACCAAATACGTATTTCACTTATAGTTTTAATAAAGACATTCGTTGCATGCCTGAATATGCTTAATAGAACTTTGCACATACCTCATGTAATTGTCTATTGCCTTTCAATAATTTGCAAATGTGTGTAATACTTAAGAAAGTTGTTTGTTGTACTGTAGTATGCTATAATTAACTAAGTTTATGTGACTAGATGCATGTTGGTGTCATGCAATCAGACAATAGGCCATTTGATGAATATTAATGTTGTGTTTCCATGTATCTGACTTGGAGCATTATGCTTGGCTGTAATTCGTATGCTAGAATAACTTAACAACAACAAAAAATTGCATGTTAGAATTCATAACAATTCAAAAGACATCAACTCAGCAAAGAAAAGCATTAAATTGAATAGCCACAGCTCTAAGTTGCATATTAACACGAGTTATAGGACTATTTCTGGCCTTTTGTAGAAATATGCCAGAAAAACCTTATTCTGGGAATCTATTAATGCATCCGCATTCAAAAAGTATTTCGAATGTATATGGTTTGCAGGAAATACACAATTCTGGCTATATTATTTTGATTGAAGTTCTTTTTTCTAGCAAATTTCATGTGTCTGAAATAGTTGTTCTGACCAAGATATTACATGTATGAAATAGTATTTCTGGCAGCACCAAAAGTATTTCCCGCGATTCGGTTATGCAAGAAATACCACATATTTGGGACAGAACAGAAAGTTCCAAGAAAAAACAGCGTGTTGGGCCGATTATTTCCCACGAAATTGCCGCGAGTTGAAACTACAAGAAATGTCTAAAATTATGGTTATTTGGGACAAAATTTCTCCCAAGAAAAAGCGATTGTTCTTGTAGTGAATTAATTTTTATCAAAATTACTATTTATAATTAAAATTTAGTCACAAATAATTTTTTCATTGCAATTAATTAATCATAAAAATCTTTTTTTTTGTAGTGTACTAAAAATCTTGGTTCGACATTATCAAGTAGGAAAAGCATATAACATTGAGGACAAATTCATTGAGAGAGAGAGAGAGAGGTAACTGTTGAACACATTGCTATATTGAGTCGAATTTTTGTTGGTAAGCCATTTTTTAGAATGTGCAAGAATTTCGCAATCTTTTTGAAAAATTTGAGTTGATATTGGAATCTAATGATAATTAATTTTTTAATAATGAATTTCACTCTTTTACAAAAAGATTGTACATCGTTTACGCATTCTAAGACTATATCCAATATTATGTGCTAGTCACCAACTTGAAATATGCTTGCATAATCCAAATCAGTCACCAACCTTCAACCAATTCTACTCTTCTATTTGTAAAAGAAAAGTATACTCTTGATCGCCACTCACTACAAGAAATTTAGTAGAACACATCATCTTTATCGCCATTCATTATAAGAAATTTTGTTTTTGAAATCATTTTAAGATAAATTGAAAATAATCTAAAATATAGTTTTTTTGGATGAAAATTACTTTTCGTCTCTCAAATTTCATGGATGTCATTACCCATTTGAACTAATAAAGTACCATTTAAACGGATGATATTGGGATGAAGACAATTGTCCCCAATACAAAAAATCGTTCAAACAAAATGATAACCGTTCAAACGGTTATGTATTTATCTTTCAAACGATGATTTTAAACATTTGAACGTTAAATGTGTAGGTTAGAAAAAAAAAATTATGGGAAAATTTGAGTAACCATTCAAATTGTTATTTTAGGCTTTTGAAGTTACTTTTCGAACAATTGTTTTACCATTTGAACGGTTATTTTTGTGGATGAGATAAATTAAATTTCGGCAAAAATAGAAATGGTACTTGAAGGCTTAAATATCCGTTCGAATGGTTAATTATTTTTTTTTCTATTTTTAATCTCCAAACATTATACAACTTATTAATTTAGACATATATTTAGTTAGTCTATGGAATAAATATAGCATTTAAATAATATAAATATTAAAATTCATAATTAACTTAAAAAGTAACTCAATTAAACTTTGGAGATTCATATTTAGTTAGACTAACTAAAATTTATGTTCGGGTAGCTTATAATATACTTTAGCGAGTGAGATGAATTGGATTTTGATTGGATTAGAAATGATGTTTGAGTATCTTATATTATATATAATATGTTATATACTATATACTATATACTATATACTACTTATATATAATTATATTATATATTAAAATTATATTATACATTATATGCATCTTATATTATAATATATAATATATTCTAGAAGTTAGTTACTATGTAACTTGGTACTACTTATAATACACTACTTAATATACCATATACTACTTATATATATTATATAAATGAGTAAAGATATGGGGCCCTTTTGTGCCCCCATGGGAGTTTTTAAATAGAAAAAAAAATTAAAAAAATCACATATATTTTATTTCTGTACATTTTTTTATTGATTTTGTAAAAAAAAATGAAATGCAAAAAAGTGTAAAAAAAATTTACATTACAAGGGCGCAAAGGGACCCCAACACCAGGGTCTCATAGAATTGCCCTATATAAATTAGTACAACTTATATATATATATATATATAAAATATACTATATACTAGTACTATACTTATATCTCATATAACTTGGTACTACTTATATATTATATTATAGGATTATAAGTTAACATTATAATAATAGTATATTATTATATATTGTTAATATATAAGAATAGTATATTATAATAGAATATAATATATTAACTTATATACTTATATTATAATATATAATTTACTATATTATAATCTTATTATATAATATATAAGTTACTATATTATAATTAGTAACATATATTATATATATAGTTACATATAAGTTATAATCGTATAGTATGATATAATATAAGTTATTATATTATAATATATATTAATTATAAACATAATATACTTACATATATATAATATAATATGTTGTTCTAATATGTTTGAAAGGATATATACATAGTTCGAACGTATTACAATTTGCTGGTGCCAATGGTAGGATGAATTTGTGACTAAATCTAATGAGGAACATATTGTTCAAACGATTAAAATTGGTATTTGAATGGTTTGGAATGCCATTCGAATGTCTAAAATTGGTGTTCAAACTGTTTGAGCTAAATTGCTCAAGGCGGGAAAATTTTTCATTAAGGCTTCGTTTAGATTCGGAAATGAGATGAGTTTAGTTTATTTTTTAATATTATTATTATTTTGAGATTTGAAAAATGTGTATTGGGATTTGAAAAATGTGTATAGAAATTTGTGTTTTGTATAAAAAATTATAAAAATGTAATGATGAAATAAAAGTAAGTTGAGACGAAATGAATTTACTTCTGAATCCAAACGGAGCTTAAATCATTTTTCGGTTCGAACGATTATTAATTTCCAAAATCTCTTCATTCTAAATTTTTGTGTAACTTGCAATTACAGCAACCATTCGAACAGTAATCAACTCATTCTATATATTGTTCGAACTGTTAAGAGGCATTCGAACGCTAATTATAGGCAACCATTCGAACAAATAAATCAACACATTCAAACAGTAGTCTGCCTGTTTGAACGAGAAAGACAACCCATTCGAACAGTGATCTATCCATTCAAATGATTTAAAGTTTCTTATCTAAAAAATGTGGTTCGAACAGTTAAATACGTTTGAACAGTACAAATAACAACATTTGAATTGACATGAGGATGCTTCGAACAACTCCTCGTTGAATATCAATTGGACCTGTTTGTGTTCGAACGGGGTAATGTACTGCTCGAACGGGAATCGAAGACAAAA
Source organism: Platycarya strobilacea (assembly GCA_036898215.1). NCBI lineage: Eukaryota > Viridiplantae > Streptophyta > Magnoliopsida > Fagales > Juglandaceae > Platycarya > Platycarya strobilacea. Next base: position 7,767,451 of record CM072554.1, on the reverse strand, counting down.
AAACTTGTCTTAAAAATATCAATTCATGATTTTTTTTATTTTCGTCCAAAAGCAATTTCCACTTTTTGGGACGAGTAGGTTCATTCCAAACAATAATTTTTTTTATTTTTTGTAGTGACTACTATAATTATCATCGATAAATGTATCGACATCATCAAACTTGAGACACATAAATGAAGTGAATTGTGCAGTATCTATTGAGGGATTAATATTGTCCAAATAATACACAAATAATAATAAATACTATATCACATACTTCAGAGGTTTATCTATTAATCTTTTGAAAACCTCGTATTTGAACAAAGTTTTGAAAAAGAAAATTATAAAGATGCAATTCTACAAATTTTTTTTGCAATATTTAAAAAAATATTTAAGATGTTTAAAAAAAAAAGAGAGAGAGACTAAAATTTCATGACAGGTGAGGATTCTTGGTGACTCCTCGGTGATGTAGCATCGCCCTCACGACAAATTGAGATAGATTTTGCATGTTTGGATGTAAGAACAACTTAAACCGAAAAATATCTTGACTGAGGACGTGAGATTTTTGGATTTTGTTTTTGTTTGGATTCTTAAATATCTCATCATTATAATTTTTTTAAAATTTTAATATAAAATATATATAATAAATAATTTAAATTTTTTAAAATATCAAAATAATAATAATTTTAAAATTATCCCATCTCATTTAATTGCCTATTTCAATTCAAATCAAACTTGGGTCTCAAAGCCCAAACATGACCTGCAACCTTTGTCAATTCGAGAGGTGATGGTCTCTTCTAGAAATATTCATTCATTAAACTGTATAATCATTGGTTCTGCCTTCTGGATTCGGGATGCGTTCGGTTTCGAGGGAGAAATAGTCTTTCATATACCTCTTTTCACTTCCTCCTAATTTATGGCTGATAGCGATGTATGGGAGTGTGCTTTTTAATGTGAAATTGTGAACCACTCACACTCTCACAGAATATCAACCATTATTCTCGCTTCTTTGTTTTTTTTTTTTAATTTTTTATTATTATAATAACTATTTAATTGAATAGGTTGATAAAATAAAAACTTTATATCTAATACTATTCACATATAAGATGGTAAAATAATTAGAATAAAAAATATAATTTTAAAATATTATATTTTTTTTCTAATATATAAATATATAAATCAATTCAAGATTTTATTGAAAGATATTATTTTAATATTTATATTGATTCATCAAAATAAATCGTTTTATAAATTATTTTAAAATTTTTTATAATAAAATTATCTCTTTCTAGATTTTTTTTTTTTTAATCAACCATCTTCCTTTCTCTGTTTCTCTCCATCTCTCTCTCTTTCTCTCGATCTCATGCTATCCCTCTCGACTTATTTCGTTTCTCTCCATTCTTTCTCTGTTCTCACTCTCTCTTGATCGATCCTTTCTAGTTCTTTTGCAGGTATCCACCCGCCCATTGCAAGCTATCCAGTACCCATTCTTAGGATCGAGTTCTGATGGCCGCCTGCCGATCGAGAGTCCCTTTCTGTGAATGTTGCTTGTTAGCGAAGCCACTTGCATGGAACTGCAAATGCTTACATTTGCCAACTCATAGCCTTAACTTAATTCTGATGAAGTGTGTTGGCTTTGCATGATTGGCTCATAACGTATTCTTCCTGAGTTTGGATAATTCATTATTATTATTTATAGACAATTTGAAATCACATCGTAATCCAAACGTAGCATTGTCTCATTTAATAAAAGACTTTGCAACCACTTTTCATGCTACTTATTTAAATTGTCCGTACAAGTGTAAATTGTTTTTAAAGGAATCGTACGATCACAACAAATGAACAGGAAAATGAAAAATAAAATAAAACATTACACTATATGTATCCTCGAACTATCTTGAGTTTCAATTTGACTGTTGAGATTATATTACTGATTGATTTATTTTTAATCGATTTTAATGGTCATGATTTCTATAATTTAAAGTACAAGCGTGTGCGAAAAAGTGTACAAAAACAGGTGGCGGAGAGAACAATGTGGCAACTCGTGAGCTAAAATTTTCCTTATTTTGTCGGCAACTTTTGAATGGGTGTTCTTTTTTGTGTACATATCAATGCTTGCTTTTCTATGGACAACTACCTTTACTTGACACATTTTAGTTCATTCGTCATTTCAAAAATCCACTCCTCCCCTAATGGAAACTACAATAATTAATTGTGTTTGTTATTGTTAAGGACGTATTCTGCTATCTTGTCTACCGAATCCCGCGTGATGGTAACCTGCAAAACAAGGACAAGAGGAGTCGAGGTCCGGGACCGCTCCGACGATCAAGTTAGTGTATGGGAGAAGATATGTGATAGAGAGAATAAGAGAATTTGTGAGTGTACCCCCTTTCTGTCGTTGGTTGAGGGTTATTTATAGGTGTCCCCCCTGGGTGGAGAGTCCGAGAGCGCCGAAATCGGGGTATCACTCGTCCGTCATCCTCGATAAGAAAACCTGGTCTGATTCGGTCGGTCCCATCGCATTAATTGAGTATCCTCTCAATTAATGCTCAATTAGCCCCCTTTGGACAGGGGCATTAAATGTTGCCGCATCTTTTGTCAATTTAGTAGTTAATGGTGTACGTCTGGGGCGTCTCCGCATTAAAAAAATGAGGGAATGCAGGCCGGCGGCTGTCTGTCGTTCATAAATGCGGGAGTGGTCTCGATGGGAGACGGGTTCAGGAGATATACCAGCACGTGAGCCGCCGTTCTGCCCTTAGCGCGTTCTCGAAGCCGGTTTAACCATTTCTTGCCTAGATCGGGATAACCAGGGACTCGGCTCGTCCCCGATTTCGGTCTCCCAGTTGGATTCGGACGCTGCGTCGAGGTGGGCGCGGGTAACGGGCCTTGGGCCTGGTAATCTTGTGGGCTCAGGCCCGGGCAAGTTGGACCCCCTTTCAGTTATACACCATTATTGTTATATATTCCTTATGCATTTTATTAATGTGATTAATTAAAAACATTTTATATTAAAAAAAGTAACGCAATCAACTATATTAATAAAATATATAAGAAATATACAAAAATGATTATATATAAAGCTTTTATAATTGACATCAATTTGAACCTTATTTTTATAGAGTAAATATATGGAGTCCCGACGTTGAAGTCTCTTTGCGCTCCTATAGAGGTTTTTAAATAGAAAAAAAAAATTAAAATTTTAAAAAATCACATATATTCTATTTTCATACGTTTTTTTTTATTGATTTTGTAAAAAAAAAAATGAAATACAAAAAAGTATAAAAAAAATTACACTACGAGGGCGCAAAGGGGCTCCAACACCGGGGCCCCATAAAATTGCCCATTTTTATAACCTAAATGCTAATGCCATGCAAATTGAAAAGATCATTAAAGTCTCATTTAGATAGTGAAATGAGATGAGATAGTTTTAGATAGAAGTTAAAAGTTGAATAAAATATTATTAAAATATAAGAGTAGCAATATGTTACACGATCCGTTAATCTAATACGAATACGATACTATAATAGCAGATTAGGGTTTAATTTTAATGAGTTTTGGATCAAAATAGATTGACCTGTTACGACACGATTGTTTTACGGGTTGATAACGGATCAACTTATTTTGATATACTATGACACATTAAAAAAGTTAAAATTACAAGTATACTCTTACATTTAAAAGTAAAATTGTTAGAATCTTAATTTCGATATTTTTATTATTCATATTGTAATTCATACTTGTAGTTAGTATTATACTTTTTTTTTATAAATATTCTGATTTTAACATTTGTAAAAATGATGTTAAGTTTAATTAAGTCAAATGGATTAATTTTGGATATATTCAACACATTTACATAAATAGATTGAAACGTATTATATTTTATCGTGTTAATTTATTTCATAATATTCACTAATGAATTGACACGACACAATACGTTATATTAAGAAGTTTTGTTAGAGTTTAAGATTTTGACACGATAACTTAACGAGTCGGATTAAGGTTAACCTATATAGTATAATATACATGTATTGATACGTTTTGTTAACACGATTTAACATTCTTATTAAAATATTATTTTTTTAATATTATTATATTTTGAGATTTAAATTTATAAATTAAGATTTGAAAGATTTGAAAGAATTGAATTATTTATTATATTTTATATAATAATTTATAATAATAATAATATAATTTGAAACAACTTCTCAATCCAAAATAAATTTTAAAAGTCCACATCACGCATGCAATTATAATAAATTAACCCTCATTGTAAGCAACGAGAAGTAAAGTATAGACAATGGAAAATATTTATATTTTGGATCCTTAATGGGCCCAAAATGTTTTAACTTTACGAAGATATGAAGACATCACAATCCCTACACCTCCAATCCAATACTCTACTTCTTTTCTTAATTAGTCGAACGTCACAATCCGTTTTGCATTCAAGTGCCTCTTTAAAATTGCGATAAAAAAAAATGATATTAATACTTTTACAATTGTAAACTTTTATTAATAATTTATACTATTAAAAATGATCAATTATTTAATAAATAGGTATCTAAAGTAATTTTAATTTTTTTTTAAATTAGTTACGATAATTTTAAAAAAATATAAAGTCATTTTCAAAAGTTTTTCATTAAAAAGTTTTAATTTGGAAATTAAAAAAAATCCAATTTCACATTTTTTCAAGTAATTAAAGCTATACTTTTTATAAACTTATGAAATATATTATTTTTCTTTAACAAAAATATTTAAGATGCTAAAATCATTTTTTAAAATTGTTAACTCAAACCCAAACAGCGCATAAGTTAAAACTAAAAAAATAAAAATCCCAAAAAATCTCATCTTTCTGTTTCCCCGAAAAATAAGTCCTGACTCATGAAGTTGGACATGACCTAATTAAAGTTGAAAGGTAAAAGCTCCCCTGATACCATGACTACGACTGTTGTAGTAGGGCTTGTTCTAAACGTGTTGACGACGCACATAGAAATAAATAATAATAATAATTTTATTTTCTATATTCAAGGCAAGAAAAATTAGATGCTTTTATAGTTTCATTGGATTGTTGAATTCAAAACCCTTCAATCAATTCTATTTTAAAAGGTTATATCTCACCACAATAAGATAAAGTTTTACTGGAATTTCCCCAAATAACTTTTGAAGCTTTACCATTTTGTCATCAAAACCTTTTTCTTTTCCCCCTGCCTTCCATTGACAATTTGCATATTTATTTATTTATTTATTTTTAAAAAATATATCTCTTTAGGTCCTCCATCACTATATTGAACCATTGATTAACATGTGTTGGATTTAGTCCAAGGGTAACACAAAATTATTAATTTTTTTTGTTGTTTTGTTTACACGTACCTATCAATACTTGATTAGAGTAAAAGTCTTGGATAGTCTTTTAAAACGTATAATCCTATACATAGTTTAAGTCATAGACTTTGTAAGTTCTACGTACTCATTTAAAAAATAATTTTTATTATTAAAAATAATTTTTATATAAATCTCATATTTATTTAATTTTTTCATAAAAAGTGTGCAACTTACTCTAAAATTGTTAAAAATATTTTTTATAAACTTATGAAGTGTACGTTTAGAATTATAATAGAAAATATTACTTATAACTTTAAGATTTATAATTTATAACTTAAATAATAAACTCTATATTTTAAAAAATGTTTACTATTTGATAAATATGTTTCTAAAGTATTTTTAAAGTTAATTATAATAATTTTTTAAAAATATATAGCTATCTGCATAAACTTTTTAATAAAAACTTTAATTTGATTTTTTTTTTAAACATATTTTCAACCTTTTTTAAATGCTTAAAGCATTTTTTAAAAAATTACTAAATATATTATTTTTTTAAAAGCACTTTTAAGTAATTAAAATCACTTTTTAAACTTTGAAACACAATTTTAAATAAACTCTTACGAAATTCATCATTTTATTTTTCTCTATATATTTTATCTAAGCAAAGGCCAAGGTTATTGGTGTGAAGATATGACAACAACGTATGGATGAGTGAGAAATGATGTTACTTGTTTCCATATGATGTTTTGATTCGATTTCATTACTCTTGGAATACTCTTTTTTGGTGTATTTTTCTGTGATGGCCAATATATTCACGATCTCTCCTTGACTTTTCTTTTTGTTTGAAATAATCTGCCAAATTTTACTGGATACTGGAAATCTTTTGTGGATTGCCAACAGGCTTTCGGCCAGAGCACTCAAAATATTTTCTTCATTCTATCTTTTGAAATATATTATCAAAATATGTATTTCTTATTTAATATATTAATTTTTATAATATATTATACATTAATTTATCTATTTTTATATCATTTAAATATTGACCTTTTTAATATATTTTATTCATTTTAAATAAATTAAAAGTAAAAGGTAGATAAAGAATAAAAAGTAAAAAGAGAAATAAATATTTATACAAGTGTGTACATTGTCTTATAGATGTAGAGGTGATATTGTAACAAATTAGTTTCTCAAAAAAAAAAAAAAAAAAAAGATATTGTGACAAATTAGACATTTATGATAAAATACATAATTTATTGGATGAGCTATATTAAGGTATTTTCTTTAAACTTTATAAAAATATAGATTTTGCATAATCCATTGAGAATGCTATAAGCATTTCCTCCCTGTAATATGCTACCAGATACAATTCCTCATATGGGACTATAACTTTTGAACAATCTCTTAATAAAAAATTATCATTTTTTAAATTTTAAACTATCAAAGTAAAATAAAATTCACATAAGTCAAAAATAATAGCTGTAAGAATTAGAAAAGAGTTGTGTATATATATTTTTTAATGTTAGTATTGTTTATTATCTTAATTTTATTATTATCAATTAATATAACACATTTGAAGTGATGTTATAGCCAAATTTATCATAATGATTATTTTCATAGATAAGATGAACTAAGATGAGATCAAAATTAAAAATTAAAAATTAAAAAATATATTATTATAATATATTTTAAAAATATTAGTTTTGTTTTGATATTTGAAAATTTTGTTTTGAAATTTAAAAAAGTTGAATTATTTATTTTATCTTGTATGAAAATTTGAGAAAATAATAATAATGAGATGAGATGAGATTGTTTGTGAAATAAATCGTGCCTAATTTTTTTAAGAAAAATATATATTTTAAGAGATAAAAATTCTATTTATAAATTTGTATAGATAATACCAGTTAAAATATTTATGTAATATAATTTGGTTTGAAAGAGAAATTTATAATTTAATCATAATTTAATACTTAAATGATATGAATTGTATGATTTAGATATCCATTTGAGAATAAAATAATTAAAATGGTCTTTTTTTTTTTGGAAATAATGATATTTAATTGTAGGATAACAATTAAATTAATTGGAGTCAAATCTCTTCAATAATAATAAAACAATCAAGGTTCGATCCGGTGAGTGAATAATATTAAGAAATTGTTATTTAGTTTTTTAATATTGTCGTTGAAAGTTATCGTTTAAATATTTAATTTAATTTTTTTTTACTTAGTGATTAAAAAATTATTATTAGTAAAATTATATATTTTCTTATTTTTTATAACTAAATATATATAAAAATATTTATAAAAATAACAAAAAAAATAAAGGAAATATTATATTCACAAAGAAATTATATAAAAAATCTTATAAATTGATATGATTTAATTATAAAATTATTTTAAAAAAATTAAAAAATTAAAAAAAATTATATTAATCAATAAGATTATTTTATATAATTTATTTATAGATATAACAGTAATAATAAAAAATAAACTTGCACATTTATAGTAGCGGGCTCCCGCTAGCACATTAATATTGCTGTACAGTTCAGCTTTGCTCTCTGAGAGTGACGTGTACGGCTGAGATAGCGTGGCTGTAGATTAGCTTAAGCTGTGATCTTGAAGGAAGGGACATGATATTTTGCTAGCTAATTTTGATACTTTAATATATATTTTATGTATTTAAAATTTTTTATTTAATAATTAAGAAAATAATTATTAACGTATTGATATATTTTTTAAAAATATTTTAAAATAAAAAAAATAAAAATACTAATTATTTCCAGCAATCACTTGGAATTCCAGATGACTGACTAGCAGTAAAATTAAAGTCTAGTTTGAATTTGAATAAGTTAAGATGAGTTTAGTTTATTTTTTAATATTATTATTATTTTAAAATTTAAAAAATATGTATTAAAATTTAAAAAATATATATTAAAATTTAAAAAAATATATAAAAAATTATATTTTTATAAAAAATTATAAAAATAAAATAATAAAAATAAAATAAATTAAAATGTTCAACTAATTTCTAAATTCAAACGGTATTAAACGTTCAAGTAACGCCTATTTTACGATTAACTGCATAGAGCTGAAAGGACAGTGACAGGTCTTTGCGATTGACGCCAAGTGGACAGTCGATTATACTCTGCCCTTTGCTCCATTTACTGAGACTGACAGGTGTCGCGCTACTGGTAGTTGTAACGCGATTTCCCGCCTTTCAGGCCATGGTAGCACACAGGTTTGGTGCCCCCGAGGATGAAGGAGAGTATTAATAATGTGCTTTTCCCTCTTTTTTGGGCTATTTTTAGTTTCAGATATTAAATATCTTTTTTGGGCTAATCCAAAACAATGACCTAATACCCTAGTTGCCCTGATCTTTACGAAATTATAAACCTACCATCATTTAATTTTTGATCCATTTTGCGTATCTTCTGTTTGTTTATATTATAAATTAGAGGAATCTATTATTAATATTTTTTTAAAATTTTATTAGTCATATATGTTTGTCGTGATATTTTAAATGTTGACTACTAAAATGATATATATTGTGTTTTTGTACCCTCAATATCTTATATATATATATATTTATATAAATAAAAATATAGTATGTTTGATATATGAAGTCAGAACTCCACAAACGAGAAAAGATAAAAAGATGATATAGATATTAATATTAATGTGAAGGGACCCCAATAGCATTGTCATTGTGAAATTGATTGAAAGGAAGAGGAATAAGGATGGATGCATAAGAAAAGAAGAAGAGGAAGTTGAGATAAGGGTTAATTAATTGAAAGCGGAGGGCCACAAATTAAAAAATCATCCATCATCCATCCATCGTAATTCGTACAGCAGGGAATTGGGGACATGTTGGTAAAACGACGCAACAAGTGAGGGCATTTTAATGACACCAGCAAAATCCTATATTTACTCAAAGTACACAACAGAGAGAGAGAGAGAGAGAGAGAGAGGAGAGTCCGACCTCGGCGGCACCCCGCGTCAACCGTGCTTTTGGATTTTTCTCTGCTCTTCTTTTCTCTTTCGCTTTTTCCCTTTTCTTTTTTTCTACGCAGAGACGAGAGAGAGAGAGAGAGAGAGAGAGAGAGAGAGTGGAATGTTGGAGTGAGAACGGTTTTGGGCTTAGGTGCTGATTTCTGCAGTCTCTTTCTCGTGCATTCTTCTTGTTGTTCTGCTACCAGTCGTCTCTCTCCTCCGAAATGCCGCGTAGCTAGCCACCGACTGAAATAATAAAAAAGCTCCCCCTCCTCCATTTCTCTTCTAAACCCTTATCTCTCTCATCCCCAATTCTCCCTCACTCTCTTCTTCCCTCCGAGTTAAGATTTTGCGGTGAGGTTCGAGATCGGCCGGTAACTTTTTGGACATTTTTAGTTTTTTCCCTCCTTCGATTATCTCTTTTCCGTTTTGGCAGTGATTGAAGGTTTGGTTGCTTCGTGAGTTAATTACTATGCGAGTGTTGATCGATGACTGCTCCATTTTAGATATTTTACGATTTCATTTCTCTCGTAAAATAGTTGATTTTCCTTAGTTTGGGGATTTCCAATCAAAATCTGGTGGAATTGTAATTACCAATAAGCTCCTCTTATTCAAATTCGCATTATCAGTCTTATTTTTAGTACTTGTTTATTAGCATCAATTTCTCTCTCTGTATCTCTCTCATTTTTTTCTTAAACGCTGAATGAAGAAAATCTAATCTCTGGTGTTTGATGTAATTTAAACTCTACCAATTGTGGTAGTTAATTGCTTTTTATTTAGAAATGTGTTGTTTCAGGTTTAAATCATATTGTTTTTTTTTTTTTTTGGCCTTCTAAGAATGATCTTCCCCTTGTTTTCCGCTGCTTAATTATTCGTTGCAATGACCTTCATCAAAACAAATACCAAAAAACAATAAAAAAAAAAGTTGCAGTGCAAATATTGTCAGATTGCCTCGCATGTGTATATGCATGGGGCATGAATATGATCTCCTGAGAACCTAGTCTTGGTTTGTTTATTTGTCGTTTTTGTTCAATAATAATGTCAAATATGAAAAGTTAGATGGAGAACTGGAATTTTGATTTGGATCAGGGCTTAGTTGAGTTGACCCGAGATATAAGATTGGAATCGGTTAGTTGGTTTGCTTTGCATGTTCTGGTGTTTCAAATTGGGATGCCATGCCCTGTACTTACATATATTAAACTGCTTGCAATCAATCCCCTTTACTAAATTCTTCGAAGCTTGTGTATTCCTTTGTTATGCATGTACCAGTCGTTACTTCTCTTATTGGGTTGCAGTTGAGGAATGGTTGTATACGTATATAGTTTTTGTTTATCTCATAAATTTCTGCGATATATTTTAGGTTCGACGGAACTTCTGCAAAAGCTGGCAGTGCTCTCCTTTTTCGAGCCTTCGTTCTTAAGTCTCTGTCGGTTTTTGACTTCAACAATGGCTGGTGACTCTTTGATAAGCTCTAATGGTCATGGTCATGTTCAGGGTAATGGCAATGGCAACGGCCAGCCTGATCCACAGAGAACTTACCAAGTTGTTGTGGCTTCAACCCGAGAAATGGGTATTGGTAAGGATGGAAAATTACCATGGAAGTTACCTTCTGATCTCAGATTTTTTAAGGATATCACTACAAATACATCAGATCCTGGGAAAAAGAATGCAATTTTAATGGGCAGGAAAACTTGGGAGAGTTTTCCGGTTGAGAGTCGGCCTCTGCCTGGTCGCCTAAACGTTGTTCTGACTCGCTCTGGGAGTTTTGATATTGCAACTGCAGAAAATGTTCTAATATGTGGAAGCATGGCTTCTGCTTTGGAATTATTAGCTGCCCCCCCGTATTGCCTGTCAATAGATAAGGTGTTTGTTATAGGAGGTGGCCAGATATTGAGGTGTGTTTTTGTTCATTTCTGTTTTGATGAGCACTTCTTTGTTTCCTTCCCTTTTCTATTGATTGTCTTTAAATACAGGGAAGCTCTCAATGCGCCTAGATGTGATGCTATCCACATCACAGAAATTGAGACAAGCCTTGAATGTGACACATTTATCCCTGCAGTGGATACCTCTGTATTTCAGCCATGGTACTCGTCCTTTCCTGTGGTGGAAAATAACATTCGATATTCCTTCACGACATATGTTCGTGTTAGGAGTTCTGCAGATGAATCCCTTTGTCAAAACGGTGATCTGGTCTGTGATGGTAGTTCAGATTCAAATTATTCAATTAAGTTTGAGGTCAAGAAGTTCTCTTTCTTGCCCAAGATGCTCTTTGAGAGACATGAGGAGCTCGTTTATCTTAGAATGGTTCAAGAAATCATCTCAGATGGCACTCTCAAGGATGATACGACAGGGACGGGTACTTTGTCGAAGTTTGGGTGCCAGGTAGAAACTCAGATAATCGAGATGTTACTTGTTTTCTTCTATTTTTAATACCTCTTGTTACATATTAATGATTTTTCATTGGTTGCTCTTTCTCCATTGTATTTGAACAGATGCGGTTCAATCTGCGCAAAACTTTTCCTCTTCTTACCACTAAGGCATGTGAATATTTCTTAAGGATCTAATAATGAATCTGGTTCCATTGTATGTATTTTCTTTTTTATCATCCATTTTAACTTGCAGCATGTATTTTTGGTCGCAAGGTTATTTTGCATAAAAAATGAATTTCTTTTATTCATCTCAATATTAGGTTGACACATTTATTATTTGGTTAATAGAAAGTGTTTTGGAGAGGTGTTGTTGAAGAACTTCTGTGGTTTATCAGTGGATCAACAAATGCCAAGGTAATATCTTTATTGAACATTTTGAGACATATGGTCCATCTCTTCCTTACCTTATTGGAAAATGGAACCAGAGTGGAACTTCAACTTCCTAGTATCAGTAGCTCGTTGACAAGATTCATTCATTTGATTCATTGTTTTTTCTTGCTTGAATTTTTCTTGTTTAAAAGAATTTGTGAAGAAGATTATTTTCTGTGATACTTAGAGTGGAGACATACATATATTGTGTGAAGTTTTTGAGAAAAAGATATAATCTTTGACTCTTCCTGTGTGTTGGACCAAGTGTACATGTTGCTAGTTTGTGCGCAGTATGATTGGTATCTAAAAAACTGCCTTGATTTTGTGTTCCCCTCGGCGATGTTCCAAAGGGAATATCTTTAGTTGCATGGAGGGCATATGCATGCAATGAAAGAAACGATTTGCAATCTTAGAATATAAAATGAGTATGTTTAAGCTCCCGTGTTATGATATTTACTGATCCAAAAAAAAAACTCCCCTTTCTAATATTTGCTGTCTTCTTTTATATTTGTTTGGTCGTTCATGACAAATGTAATGAGTACATTCTGAACACCAAGTGAAATCTTTGGTTGGTCACGTGTCTTTCATTTACCTGATGCATGTATGAATCTACATCCAGAATCCTGATCTGTCTGATGAAATGGAATGCATTCTCAGAAGTTGGTTTAATGACAGGTTCTCCAGGAAAAGGGGATTCATAAATGGGATGGCAATGCTTCCCGAGACTACCTTGATAGGCAAGTATTGATTCTAAATATCGGCAAATACATTTATATTCATTCACATGTATCATATTTGCTATGCGGCTAGTGCAAGTAACTTCTGCCTTCATGCAATTTTATATTATATCTTATTTTCCTGTTTCCAGCATCGGTTTGACAGACAGGGAGGAAGGTGACTTGGGACCTATATATGGATTTCAATGGAGACACTTTGGTGCTAGGTTGGGAGGATTTTACCTTTTCTAAGTTCATGTTGTTGACTAGCCTGAAAGAAATTGATTCCAGCTTTTACTCGTGTTACGTTCTACAGGTATATTGACATGCATGCTGACTACACTGGACAAGGATTTGATCAATTGTTGGACGTTCTTAACAAGATTAAAAATAATCCCGATGACCGAAGGATGATACTCTCAGCATGGAGTCCTTCTGATCTCAAATTGATGGCACTTCCACCTTGCCACATGTTTGCCCAGGTTTGTATGAAGCAGTGCATGCAACCTTTCTTTTATAAGATTTCTTTATTTCTGAGTACATCATCTTTCTTTTTGCAGTTCTATGTGGCCAATGGCGAGTTATCATGCCAAATGTATCAGCGGTCTGCAGACATGGGCCTCAGTGTGCCTTTTAACATAGCATCTTATGCTCTCCTAACATGCATGATTGCTCACGTTTGTGGTATGCATTTACATATATATATATATTGCCTGTGATGATCTTTCTAGAATGATATACTTTAGATGATTTGTATCGTGGCATTTGGTGCTTAATGTGAAGAGTTTATGATACTGCATCTGATGGTAAATTTTAAATGAGGTTGGGAGGATCAATCTGCAGATGCCTAAATTATTTGTTGGTTTTCTAAACATTCAATTTTGTGGTTTACGATACACTTCTGTAGACCATCATACTCATTTATCTTTCACAGATCTCAATCCAGGTGATTTTACCCATGTTATTGGGGATGCTCATGTTTACCGCACTCATGTCCGACCTCTGCAGGAGCAGCTTCAGAAACTCCCCAAGCCTTTTCCAGTGAGTATGACAGTGTTAAACCAAAACTCTGTTGAATTGATTTTTATCTCTTCTTGAAATACGTTGCAGGTTGGAAATGGTATGATTTTCATTACTCTTTCCAAATTCCCTATCGTTTGAAGTGTTCTTTTACATTATTGCCCTCACTTTTAATGCAGATTTTGAGGATCAATCCTGAGAGGAAGAACATAGATTCTTTTGTGGCTAGTGATTTCAAACTCATAGGTTATGATCCTCACCAGAAGATAGAAATGAAAATGGCAGTATAGCCATCTTGTAGAGCTTCTCACTTGATAAGAGTTTAGAGAACGGTCCCTCCTATCAGGCAATAATTGCCGTAGTTTTTGAGGCAAGTATCTGAATTCATACTTTTTCATTTTCTAGTCGAGGTTCAAATATTTGCCTCCTTGACGCTTCACCTATTAACATGAAATTCCCCGGCATGTTTATTTAGGTTGCATTTAAGTGTTGAGCTGAGTTGAGACTAGTTAGAGTTTTTTTTCTGCATGGTGAGTACTGAGTTGAGATGGTAGAATGAATTTTCTAGAGCCCACCTAAGCTGAGTTTAGTTGTGTTTGGATGTTAAGACGAGTTTAGATGTATTTATGAAAGTTGAAAAAGATTGTGGGTCCTACGTATAAAAAGGTGTTGGATTGAAAAAACTTATGAGTAAGTCTTGAATTGAGTGATGTTTATTGATTTGTGAGTTGTATGTTTGGATATTTGGTAAGCTTAAATTTGAACTCAACTCAGATGAGTTCAGTTGCTTCCGTCTTTAGCCTTCTAGATGGTTCCTTGCTATGAAAGATTTCTTCTTCTTCTTCTAATTGGTGCCTGTTGTAGTAGTTTATAGTCTTCACAATAATGTGTGAACTAGGGATTTCGGAAATAGCACTCGTCACGAATCACGATACATAATGTTTAACACTGCCTAATTCATCTTTTAAGTTTTGATGATAGAACCATGTCATCTTTTATAATTGATCATTATGCCTTAATATCTGCATGTCTTTCCCAAGAACTGATAGATTTCTCTCTATGATGTCTCAGGCACAACTGTGGGAGGTTTATGTTGATATTGAATTCTATACGAATAAAAAACAAAAAAGGAAAAAAAAAAAAAAAAAAAGAGTAGTTGAATATACTTAAAACTTGGACCTGCAGTGAGGAGAATCCTTCAGTTCCACGGAGTATGGTGGTTCTAAGGTGATTTAGTTAGTGAGGAGCTTCTGACTTTTTAAGTTTTTTTTTTTTCCCTTTTATATGTAGCTATCACTTTTTAGAAATATGGGTGCAAATACTCTGGCGGCGTTATTGAAAGTAACCAGAGTTTAAAATTTCGAATTATCGATATATTTTTGTTGAAAATTACTCGGATTGTGATCTTGAGTTCTATTTCAGTGATTGTTGTGTTTGCACTTCTATAAAAGATGATATATGGGCTTAAGGTAGGGACTTCTTACGAATTATTACCTGCAATTTATTTTATTTTTTTAAAAAGGGCTTCCACGCCTCCCAGCTTTTGTTCCCTCATGTAGATCTCCAAACTACCTCCTATGACCTATCTTTGATATTAAAAGCTTAAAAAAGGCGATGGCTGGAGATCATTTCTCGCGAGGAAGAATTGCCATGACATTTAGCTCTCGTTTGGATGCATCTCAATATTTAAATATTATTTAAATACACATATTTTATAATTCTCAATTCTCAATTTTTCTTATTTAATTATTATCTTCTTTTTTTTCAAAAAAAAAACATAAAAAAATAAGTATAAATATTTTTAAATTAAAAAAAATAAAAATTACATGAAAAATTATATTTATATTTATATTTTTATTCATATTCCTTTTCATTTTTCAAAACTTCATAAAATATCTAAGTTCACATCATTTTACTATGAATTCTTCTGCTCGTCAATTCTCTACCACAAACCTACTGACATGGGTTTTCATTGATACTTTTATATATGTAGTGAAGAGTGATAAGTAGAAATTTTCTTTTATATATATAAATTTATTACCTCATCTCAACATCCAGATTCCAAATCATGCCTTAGAGGTAGCAAGGAAGAACTTCCATAACAATACGTGATGAGCATAATTTTTTACCCGAGACCAACAGGCCGTGTTTCAACATTCATTAACAGATTTACAAATAAGATGGTGCAGATGTTTTTCACTTCAAGTATAAAGATTTTACAAAAATAAACTCAAGCTATTTTATAATCAGATATATCATATTAAATTACATTGAGTTTAGTTTAATTTTAAAAGACAAAAATAACTCAATTTGTTCGTAATATAAAAAGCTGAAGTTTTTATTCGGAGAATAGATTTTGTATTTAAAGCAACCATGAAGCGAAGCTGCATGATAAATGATTATTTGCAATCATTTAATCACTGAAATTAGGTATGAGTAGTAATAAATACTGAAGTTTTTATGTTAATGTTTGAGCACTACAAAAAAATTATTTATTTGCAATTAGTTATTTTTAACAAAATGATTATTTCTAACTAAAATGGGTCATAAACAGTCTTTTCGTTGCAAATGATTAGTCACAAAAATCTAATTTTCTTGTAACGGAAAAAGATGCAGTAATTTTGGACAGGTAAAGTTATATATATTTCTTTATTGTAAATTTAAATTTCATAACCATACAATGTGCATTACAAGCAGATCAAGGTTATATTCTCTATTTGATATTATTACATAGTACCAGTTTTTTTTTTGTCCTTTCAACTCCATTCTCCAAAGCCACAACGAATCACTCTTCCTTTATATTTACGTCGTGGGCTTTTGGTTCGTTACTCTCCCTGTTCTTCATTTGAAGGAAGTCGATTAGGTCTTTTAGTGCAACTTCAGGTTCCTCACTTTTCAGCAATTGCTCACCTATCTCTGCGGGAGTTACCTTGCTGGTTTCTATGAGCTTCTCAACGTGTGAGAAAAGTGAGTGGTCTGTAATCCCATTCCCAAGGTAGTTTGATGCTAGAGTTTTGAATCCGCATGGGGTGCAATAGGACAAGTGTATGTGTACATCCATCCGGCCGGGGCGCAACAAAGCTGAGTCCAGCCTATCTTTGTGGTTGGTTGTGAACACTATTATCCGCTCATCCCCACAGCTTGACCACAGTCCATCTATGAAATTCAGAAATCCTGACAAGCTCACCTATTTATATCCAAAATACATTCTCAATTTATTGGTCATGAAAAAATTCAGGGCCAATTCATTTTATAAAATTAATTTAATAAAATAAGTTTGTATATTATTTATAAATATGTCTAAAATCTTATTTACAGGCAATATAACATTTATTTTTTAGTACCTTTCCTTGCATGCATATCAGTATTTTTTTTTTTTTACAAGATAAATAGTGTGTGTTCTCATTCATTATATGATAGAGTCTGATATTATGAAAAAATTATTCCACCTAACTCATTTCATAAAATTAATTTAATAAAAAAAATTTAGACAATATTTATAAATATGTACACAGACAATGTCAATAAGAGCTCTTGGGAAGAAAGAAGAAACCACGCACACAAAAACACATGCACAGACATGTATCTAGCAATTATTGTTCAACCAGTATCTATAAACAAAGTAAAATAAATAACAAAAAAGCAATCAAATTTACCTGCTCTCCTCCTTGATTATGAAAGGGATGAAAATGGGGACTAGGATTCACAGCCCTGGCTCGCGCAAGCCTATCCTGGAATTCAATAGTGCAATCGATATCCTCCACCACAAGAATCGATCGGTTAGCTGTTGAGATGAGCAGATTTCTGAGCTCAGAATTACGTTTAACGTCTGTCAGTTCCAGGTCATAGATATCAAAATTAAGGTAATTCGCCATGGCTGCAATTAAGCTTGATTTACCCGTACCTGGGGGCCCGAACAACAAATACCCTCGTTTCCAAGCCTTCCCAACCTTCCGATAAAACTCCTTCCTCCTCACAAACCGCTTAAGATCCTCCATTATCGTTGCCTTAACATCTGTATCCATAGCTAAGGTCTCAAATGTCGAGGGGTGATCAAGATTAACAGACTGCCACGGGTCCCCTCTCATCCCTGCCATCCGAAGCCGATCATATTTCAAAGTGAAAATCTTCAGTGTCTTTCTCCCTTCAATGACCTCCTTGGACTTCTCCAATACAAAGGGCAAGTATTTTTGGAAAACGATGTCCCTATGCTTCTTGTTGAAGCTCAACTCGAAATAGCGGAGGTCTGATTTGAGCGTAGAGTGGTGCAATTCAGAACCCGGGTCCGATATCCACTTTGATGGGATTTGCTCGCAGACCATCTTCCATTTGAGTTGGACCCCTTCGTACAAGTCAACCATCTCTTCGTTTCTCTCCATTGAGACCGCAATCTTGGTCTCCTTCTTCACAGGCAAAGTGACCCTGAACCGTTTCGTGTTGGGAGATATGGTAGGTCTAAGATAGGCCTCGGCAGCTTCGAAGAGATGGTTACGATTGAGGCCTTCGAACTCGTCGATAATGAGGGTGAGTTGGGAGGAGAATGAGGAGAAGAGGGTGCGAAACTTGAGTTGGAAGTAGATTTGGAGCTCACGGGGAAGGAAGTCGCGGGCGATAGAGCGAAGGAGGACGGCCGTGGCGGCTGCCGATGCCGCCGCGGAGATCAAGGTTTTGATGGAGGGGACTTGGAGGTTTTGGAGGAACATGGTTTTGTAATTCTGGGTTTTGGTGGGTTTGTACCAGAGGATGCAGGTGTCGTCGAAGAGATGGGCTGTAATGGGCTACGAGGGAACTTTCGGTGGGGGGTGTTTAGAGACTTTAGAGTTGGCGTGAACAAGGACGATGGCCGAATGCACAGAAGGACATGTTACTGGCTCATGCATGTTTTATCCAATCACGAATGTGTTTGATGGAAATTGTAAAGAGAAAAGGACTTCCAATAATGATAGAATTTTTTTTTTAATTTTTTAAGAATTTTTTTATTGAATAAAAAAAATGACTATTAATAATGTCGTATAACTTTTTTTTAAAAAAAATTAATGATTAAAAATATTAAAAAAAAATACTTAAAACAAATAATAAAAAAATACATTAAAAATAATAATTTAATAATGAGATAGTAAAGATATTATTACCTCTTAAAGGTCTCTCTCAAAGTCAAGCTAGAATTTTTTTTTGTTTTTGGAGTCTTTTCTGGGTCATGCGTGTTTTATCCAATCACGGAAGTGTTTGGTAGAAACTGTAAATAGAAATGGACTTTTGCCTCTTGCAGGGTCTCCCAAAGTCAAGCTGGAGTTTTTTTTTTTTTGGTGGGGTCTTTCTCCTTGGTCATGCATGTTTTATCCTATCCAATCACGAATGTGTTTGGTGGAAATTGCAAAGAGAAATGGCCTCTTGCCTCTTGCAGGCTCTCTCAAAGTCAAGCTAGAGTTTTACTTTTAACTCGACCAATCGCCTGTCTATTGTCTAACTACACTGCTCACACTACATTGTTCATATCGTTAAATTAAATTGATTTGAAGTTAAGAGATTTTTCATCTAATATTTTAGTTTTCCTTTTGTAACTTGCGGTTTAAATAAACAAAATTTTAGAGAAGGTTAATTAAGAGCATATAAATTAGTATTAAAAGTCAATTGAGTTGTACGCAATAAAAAAATTGAATGATGTTTATGATCAAAATTAGGCTACAATATAGATAGGACTATACGTACCTCCAAGGCCATGTCATTGAGTATCAGACTTCACTTGGCATGCAGTGCCTAATTGTTCATATACTATAAAAAATTATTTATTTATGATTAATTATTTTTAGAAAAATGATTATTTTTTATTAAAATAAATCTGTTTTTTGTTACAAATGAATTTTTTTATCATAAATAAATTGTCATAAATACTTATTTTTCTTATAAACTATATGTATTAATGCATGAAAGTTGAAACTGGTGATATATATTAGAGAGAAAGAAGAATCAAACCAAACAAGGACGGATTGGTCTCCACATGGTGAGTCCACAATACCACATATAAACATGGGAATTTATTCAGACTATATATGGACAAGCAAAACCTGAATTGATTTTATGAATGCATCGAATATATATGATACATAACTTAATCCTACCGTTTGGAAAAAAAAAACTCCTTTGAGAAATGCTGAGAATTATTAATCAATAATATTGTTGCCTTCCTCAACCTCCAAATATTATTCTATCTTACTGGAAAATCTTTCAAAAATCATCCATCATCTCTTCTCCAAAATGACCCACTAGCATCGGTTGATCTGCAACCACCCTTACACTCATGGCCACATACTTGCCTCTACCGTTGTTACTCATGATGTCATGGCTCGTGATCCATGTTACAATCCCAGTCCACTTCAAATGTTTCAAATCGATGAATGTTGAAGGTTCCTTCTGTTTGGATTACGGCCTTAGCTTCCTCTATAGTAGGTGCATAAAATGGCAGATTGAACCTGTCCAATTTCGCTTCTTCAACTTTTCCTTGGATTAATGTTGCTTATAAAAAGAAATACATACATTTTTTTTTTGTCAAAAGAGCCCGTAGTGACATGTCTAATAGTGACTATGTTCCAAATTCATTAATAAACCCCCACTTTTGGTAGAAGAATACTGTAGTAATATCATACTCATCTGGGAGTTTACAACCAAAAACCAAAACCCAAGAAAAAAAACTAAGCATTCAACAGAAAACAAAGCAATAACCAATAAAAAAAACATTTAAACAAGCCTAAAACAACACTAGAAAGGAAACTAAACTTGCCTCTGAAAAGGAAAAAAACAAAACTCAGTATCTTATAAAGGCTAAACCAACCTTATCAACTTCTAAAATACCTTTCAACCCGTAAGAAAGATCACTATATTGATGCCAAATCTTGTTTGACTCTTTTGATTAGAAAAATCAGCTTTTGCATTTCCTTCTCTGTAGACAAGACTTATTTTGACTTGCAAACTAGATAGGATATCAAGAATTTCTTTCCAATAATCTTCAAGATACCAGATGCCATATCGACCTTTTTCCAACCAATTTATAATAAGTGGATAATCAAGTTCAATCTTAACTCTATGCAAATTCAGATCTCTATAATGTTTCAAACCATAGTAAAGAGTTAGAAGTTCCACTTCATTAGTCGATCCATGAGACAACTCCTTTGCAAAAGCTAATCTCAAACACCCAAATGAACCTATCATTTATCGGGATAGAGAAAGCATGCAAAACACTATCATCACCATTCTTTATGTTTTTACTAGCCCTAATACATAGTCCTACCCAAGAGATTGCTGCCTTAATCGCACTCCACAAAGAATTAACCAAAACTTTTTTACCATCCATAGGGGCATTACCCCGCCACACCCAAAGAGACCAAGTAAGAATAATAGAAACTAGTTCAAGTAACGTACCTTTTTGAGAAAGTATGAGACACATCTAAATCAAAAATCCATATTCGCTTTCCAAGATCTAGTAGAGTTAAAAGGCACCTCCAATATTAAAGAAACTTTGTGCCAAATCTCCACTACTATAGAACCTGTGATAAGAACATGATTTTGGTCCTCCAAAGAGCCTTGTGCATAGCATTCAGATTTGGAGACCATGGGGATTCCCAAATTCCTAATACGATTGTCCACATTGAGACAAAAATTGAGAGCCTTCCATAAAGTTACTGAGTACTTTTTGGAAGTGCTGCATGCCATATCCATTTTGCCCAATGAGATTTTGGAACTTTAACACGAACACAATCTCAAACTGATTTGGAAGAGAAAAGACCACTCAAATTCGGCTTCCATATCAAAATAGATGCTCCTTCCTTGTGCTTACCTAAGCAATCCAAAATTTCTTCAACATTTGATTTCCCCCACTAACCTTCTGAGAAGATTCACATCCCAGCCATTATGAATTCTACACTTTCTTACTGTGAGAGAAGAGAGATTTGAGACCTCACAAGATTCAATAATTTCTCCCAATCTCAACCATGGATCCAGCCAGAAAGAAACTTGACCATTCTTAATCTTCCACAGCGAATTACTGATTACCTTAGAGAATACTGCAACAATTCTTTTCCAAATTAAAGAGCCTTTTCAATGATCAATCAACGAGATATGTCTCTCTTTGACATATTTAGCCCAAAAAAAATTAACCCAAACCGAGTTTTGAGTTAATAAATTCAAAACAAATTTCATGAAAAGAGACACTTGCACACCTTCAAATTTCTGAAGACCCATACCCCCTTCAAAAGTCGGCCGACACACTCTATCTCAAGACACCCATTTCCTTCTTGGTTTGTCATTAGACGACCCCCAGAAAAAGTTCTCATAATTCGATTAAGACTAGCCACCATTGCCTTAGGTGCATACAAAATAGAAAATAACTGAATCGAGATACTAGCCACCACATGCTTCAACAAGAGAATACGAGCACTTGATGAAAGAAATTTAGACTGCCATCCTTCAAGCTTATCACGAATCTGATGCACTATTTCATCAAAAATGTAAGACTTTCAACCGTCTTGAAATCAAAGATGCACCCAAATATTTCATTGGAAAAGAGCTATTTGAGAAATACAAAATTCTCAAAGCGCTTCTATTTTGAGCACCAGTAAAATATTTAGGAAAAAAAATGATCAAGGAAATAATTGTAGTACTGTATCTCTAGGACCATGTCATTTAAAGTGATTCCTAATAACTCCCAGATGGAGCTTTGGTTGCGACTACCCATCATCACAAGGACTATGTGACCACCAAGGACCAATTCTCACGAACGTGATCTTAAAAATAATGTGAAATCTTTTTCAAAATGATCCGAGTAGGCTTTAAGCACATTATGGGAGCTTTTCTTTGCTATGTGAATATTAACCCTTGTTTAATGGCACCCCTGATTCCCCTATGTTGAACCCAAGATTTCAAGTTTCGTGTAATTATAAATTTACACATGGATTTTGATGATAACAAATGAATTCAAAGAATAAAGGAGTCTCAAACTCAAGTTGTCCACACAATAGAATCAAACACATCAAGGAACCAAGTATGAGTAAGAAGGGAACAAGTTCACATTAAAATTATAGAGTAATGTTGTAAACCTCTTAAAAATTCGAAATTAGGATTAAGGTTCAAAATTAATATTTTATCATAAAATATTAAAATACATTTTCTATATGTGTATGATTATTTTGAAAATTAAATTTGAAAATTTTGAAAGATGATTGATTGCCATCTTTCACATGTACATGACATGATTAAAGATTTGAATTTTGAAAATATTAAGATGATTGATTGTCATCTTTCACATGTGCATATTTTATTTGAATATTTTTAAAAGTGATGGATATTTTTCTAAACTTATGCAAAAAGTATATGTCTTTGTTTGAAAATTTTAAAAAGTAAAGTGTGCTCCTTTTGTTATATGCAAAAAGTAAAAGATTAGGTTTGAAATTTTTGAAAAGTAAAGTGTGCTCCTTTTATCACATGCAAAAAGTAAAAAGATTAGGTTTGAAATTTTTGAAAAGTGAATGATGATGTCTTTAACATGGGAATCTTTTCAAATTTAAAATTGAAGTCTCATTTGCCTATAAATAGCTCACTCGAGTTTTGCAAAAATCACAATAAGAGCTTACACATCTATTGCTAAGTTTTGCATCATTCCTTCAAAACTCTCATTCTCTCTTTTCTAAAGTTTTGAACCTTAATTCTTGTTCTTGTTAAGAGAGATATAGGAGTGTACTTTGATAGTCTACCCACTATCAACTCTTGTATTTGTAAGAGGGTGCGTATAACACTTGTGTGTGTAGAAAGTATTTTACACGGAAAATAGTTAAATCACCAAGTGTAAAGTGATTGGAAGTGTAGAGGGTGTTCTACACGGATTTTTTGGAGCGGTGCTGCTCAAAAGTGTAATAGGTTTCTATCTCCACCTAAAAGAGATTGACTAGTAAATTCGGGAACCTCAATGGGTAATTTGAGGCGAGGACGTAGGCAGTGGGGCTGAACCTCGTAAAAATATTGAGTTTGTTTTCTCTTACCCTACTCTTTATATTTCTTACTATTTTATATTCTGTTTATATTTTATATTGTGTACTTGATTTATAATTGTTATTTTTTTAAATATAACCTAATTCATTCCCCCTCTTGTGTTAGTCATCTAAGCAACAATTGGTATCAGAGCTAGAGCTCTGTTATAAGATTAACTATCTTTTGAGTTAAGATCTTATGGCTAACATTGCAGTTTCATTTGGTGAATGTCAATCTAGCAATCGGCCTCCACTCTTTTGCAGAGACAATTACTCATTCTGGAAAGTTAGAATGAGAATATTTCTTCAGGCTCAAGGTCGAGAAATCTGGAAATGCATTGTAAATGGACCTTATATTCCAACAAAAGTGATTGATGGAGTAAAGGTCAAAAAAGAAGAAGAAGAGTTTGATCGTGAAGACGATAGACTTTATACTTTGAATTTAATTGTTATGAATTTATTATATAATACTCTCAATGGTAATGAGTTTAATAGAGTAATGACTTGCGCTACAGTAAAGGAAATTTGGGATAACTTGGAAGTTACTTATGAAGGAACTTCTCAAGTTAAGGAATCAAAAATTTATATTCTTACTCATAAATATGAAATGTTTAAGATGAATGATGATGAATCTATTTCTAGTATGCACACTCGTTTTACTAACATCATAAACAACTTGACAGCTCTTAGCAAAATTTATTCCAAAGTGGAGATAGTAAGAAAAATTCTTAACTCTCTACCAAAATGTTAGGAATCAAAAGTGACAGCGATTCTTGAAGCTAGAGACCTTAAGAAACTCGAAATGAATGAACTCATCGGATCACTTATCACTCATGAGTACATATTGAAAAGAGGAGAAAAAAAAAAGAAAGCCAAAGAAGAACTTGGCACTTAAAGTTGTTCCACATGAAAGTGAAAGTGATGAAGATGAGGAAAATGATGACAAAGATGAAGAAGTTGTGATGATAACAAAAAGAATTCAGAGGTTCTTAAAGAAAAATAAAACTCCTCCAAGAAAATCTTTCAAAAAGTTTTCCAAGAAAAATTCAGGTAAAAATAACACTTTAATTTGTTATAAATGTAATAAGTCTGGTCATATCAAGTCAGATTGTCCTCTGCTAAAAAAAAATCGAAACAAAGGCAAAAAAGTAATGAAAGTTATATGGGATGATGATTCAAGTAGCTCAAATAGTGAAGCAAGCAATGGAGAATCAGCAAATTCTTGTCTTATAGCTAAAGATGACATTGAGGTAACAAATCTTGATAATATTGAAGATCTTTCATATGAAGAATTGTAAAATGTTTTAGAAGAGGTATATGAGGAATTTGAAAAATTGGGTATCAAGTATACTGTTTTGAAAAAGAAAAATTCTTATTTAACAAACGAAATTGATATTTTAATAAAAGAAAGTATTGTTTTGAAAGATGAAAATTTTGAGTTGAAGAAAAAGAAAACTGATTTAGAAAATATTATTGAAAACTTTGCGAATGGAAAAAGAAATTTTGAAAAACTTCTTAGTAGTCAAAGATGTGTTTTTGACAAGGCAGACTTGGAATATATGCCAAAACAAAAATACAAACCTTATAAAAACTTCTTTGATAATCCTCCTACATCAAAATCCAATATTCAAAATTCTTTTCATAAAAATAATTTTGTTAAAAAAGGATAATATTATAATCACTCAAGTTCTTCATATATGTCACATGCTATTTGCAATTTTTGTAATAGAAATGGTCATAATTATCTTACTTATCCTATTAGAAGAAAACATACAATGACTATTAGGGCCATATGAGTACCTTAAAATCTTATTTCTTCTAATACTAATAAATAAAGGACTCAAAGAACTTGGGTATAAAAAAAAAAATCATTTTAATTATTTTTATAAGTGTGCATGAAGTTTTTCACAAACAAAAATAAATAGTTTTTAGATAGTGGATGTTCAAGACACATGACGACAGACAAGACTAAGTTCTTTGATCTTAGATCTAAAGAAGAAGGATGCGTGACATTTGGAGACAACTCGAAAGGGAAGATCGTATGAATAGGTAAAATTGGTAATGAGTCTTCTATCATAATTGAAGATGTTCTACTTGTTGAAAGTCTAAAACATAATCTTTTGAGTATAAGTCAATTATGTGATAAAAGATTTACAATTACTTTCAAAATAGATAAGTGCATTATTTTGAATGATCATGATTGTAATATTTGTTTTATTACTTTTAAAAGTAACAATGTTTATACAATTGATTTTGAAGAAATTACCTCACAAGATGCTATTTGTTTTTCAGCTCAAAATGAAACTAATTGGTTATGGCATAGAAGACTAGGTCATGCCAACATGGAATTTATTTCAATCTTTCAAAAAATGATCTTGTGAGAGGTTTACCAAAGGCAAATTTTTTTAAAGACAAAATTTGTGATACATGCCAATTTGGTAAACAAACAAAAATTTCTTTTAAAATCAAGAAACATATTTCCACTACTAGATCACTACAACTGATACACATGGATCTTTTTGAACCAAATAGAATTGCAAGTTTAGGAGGAAAATATTATACATTTGTTATTGTTGATGATTTTCCTAAATATACTTAGGTCATCTTTCTTACTTATAAAGATGAGGCACATAATACCTTTATCAAGTTATGCAAGAGAATTCAAAATGAAAGGGTTATACTATTTTAAGTATCCGAAATGATAGGGGAAAAGAGTTTGTTAATAAAAATATTGAAACATTTTGTGATGAAAATGGTTTTGTGCATAATTTTTCTGCTCCTCGAACTCTTCAATAAAATGGGTAGTAGAGAGGAAAAATAGATCTCTTCAAGAGATAGCAAGAACAATGCTCAATGAGAACAACTTGCCTAGTTATTTTTGGGTTGAAGCGGTAAGTACTGCATGTTATATTATAAATAGAGTTATGTGAAGGTCCAAATTAGATAAATCCCCCTATGAGCTTTGGAATGAGAAAAAATCCAACATTGGTTACTTTCATGTATTTGGATGCAAATGTTTTATTTTAAATGACAGGGATAATTTAGGCAAATTTGATGCAAAATCTGATGAATGTATCTTTCTCGAGTATTCTACTAATAGTAAAACTTATAGAGTATTTAATAAAAAGATTTTGACTGTACAAGAATCTATGCATGTAGTATTTGATGAATCTAATTCTCTACTCTCCAAGAAATCCATTGATGAAGAAACATGAGGTATAAATAATACGGAAAGTCTCAATATCAACAAAGAGAACACAATAGAGGAAGTCCAACATAGAGACATCAGGAAAGATCATCAAAACTTAATACAAGATGCAACCAAATAGTAAAAATTTGTGAAAGATCATCCAGCGGAACAAATTCTGGGAGAACTTTCACGAGGTGTAAGCACTCGATCATCTCTTAGAAATATTTACAATCATACTGCTTTTCTAGCTATGCAAGAAGAGTTTAATCAATTTGAAAGAAATGATGTTTGGACACTTGTTCCTAGACTTAAAAATCATACTATTATTGGAATAAAATGGGTTTTTAGAAACAAGAAAGATGAGTCCGGAGTCATTACTAAAAATAAGGCTCGACTTGTAGCCCAAGGTTTCAATCAAGAAGAAGGAATCGATTATTATGAGACATATGCACCAGTCGCTAGGGCTGAGCACCGACTAAGTCAGAGTCGGAAATGGAATCCTCTGACTCCGACTCCGACTTTGTCGGAAATGAAATCCGACCTCCGACTCCGACTCCGACTCCGACTCCGACTTCTATACACTCCAATCCGACTCCGACTCCGACTTTGTCGGAGCGGAGTCGGAACGGAGTCGGAATTGGACTTTTTTGTTGGACTTTTGTATTGGAATTTTTTTTAACCCATTTGACATTTCAATTTTACAATTTCAAACTATAATAAATCGAAGTTGGACTTCAATATCATTACATAATGAAATACAAAGCCAAAAGTCCAAAATTACAAATTCCAACCAATTAAAATTACAAAACCAAAGTCAAATGTCAATAATAAAATAAAATCATTCTTACAAATTAACAATACAATATCATAATCAAAATCAAATATTAGAAATTACAAAATAAAAATATTATTACAAATTAACTAAATACATAACTTGATGGTAGTAACCATACTATTTTTTCATTTCAAGAAAAAATAAAAGCAAACAATACCCATTCTATCATCTATCATGGTTAATCATTGAACCCATATTTCATCATCCTGGATATGCATAGTGTTTATACATTAATATTGCTATTATATTATTAAGAAATTATTTTGAATAAGCTTGTGCTTATAAAATTATAGAATAGTAATTATCATTTATCAACATTATGATATTTTATTATTTATTAACTTATAATACATCAATACTTATATGTTAGTCTTTAAAAACACATTGGTATTAATACATTAATATTACTATTAATGTACATTGGCTCATACATTGATATTTATACATTATCCAACATACTATTATTTCATTTAATTATCAATCTATGGTTGTAATAGTCTAGGATTTAAGATCAAGGGTTTAGAATTTAAGATTTGAACTTTGGTCTTAATAAATGTCTATTATATTATTAAGAAATTATTTTGAATAAGCTTGTGCTTATAAAATTATAGAATAGTAATTATCATTTATCAACATTATGATATTTTATTATTTATTAACTTATAATACATTACTACTTATATGTTAGTCTTTAAAAACACATTGGTATTAATACATTAATATTACTATTAATGTACATTGGCTCATACATTGATATTTATACATTATCCAACATACTATTATTTCATTTAATTATCAATCTATGGTTGTAATAGTCTAGGATTTAAAATTATATAATAGTAATTATCAACATTATGATATTTTACTATTTATTAGTTTATAATACATCACTACTTATATGTTAGTCTTTGATTTTATATATATTAATATTACAAATTATTACATTAGTAATTCTTAATATATTAGTATTTATAATTATATATGTCTATTATATTATGAGTAAATTATTTAGAAACAATAATTAATATGACTTATTATGAGTAAATTATTTGGAAACAATAATTAATTTAATTATCTATTTATAATAGTTATATATGAAAAATAGATATATATTTTTTTTACAAATTATATGCAAAATGTCGGAGTCGAAGTCGGATATATAATCGAAATCAGAATCGTAGTCGGAGTCGGAGTCGGAGTCGGGTTACAAATCGGAGTTGGTATGTCAAAGTCGGAGTCGGGTCGGAGTCGGAGTCGGAGTCGGCAGGACTTCTTTACCGAATCCGTCTCCGACTCCGATTAAAGTCGGAGTTTTTTCTCCGACTCCGACTCCGATTTGTCGGAGTCGGGGTGGAGTCGGGGTGGAGTCGGAGTCGGAGTCGGATTTTCGGATTTTTGCTCAGCCCTACCAGTCGCAAGATTATAAACTATTCGAATGCTACTTGCATATGCTTGTTATAAAGATTTCAAACTTTTTCAAATGGATGTTAAAAGTGTTTTCTTAAACGGTTTTATAAATGAAGAGATATATGTTGAGCAACCTCCAGGTTTTGAAAATCATATTTCTCCAAATCATGTTTTCAAACTCACAAAAGCACTATATGAACTCAAACAAGCTTCTAGAGCGTGGTACGAGAGACTCAGTGGTTTCTTAATTGAAAAAGGTTTTTCAAGAGAAAAAATTGATACAACTCTTTTCATTAAATACGAAAATGATGATATTATTTTGATTCAGATTTATGTTGATGATATAATATTCGGTGCTACTAATGAAAATATGTGTCAAGTTTTTGCTAAGACTATGCAGGAAAAATTTGAAATGAGCATGATGGGAGAGCTTACATTCTTTCTCGGATTACAAATTAAGGAAACAAAAAGTGGGACATTCATCAATCAATCAAAATATATTAAGGAATTGCTTAAAAAGTTAGGGATGGAAGGTGCTAAGGAAACTGGAACATCAATGAGTCCATCCACTAAACTTGATAAAGATGAATCCAGTAAACCAGTTGACTCGAAGGTACATCGAGGTATGATTGGTAGCTTATTATATTTGACAGCTAGTAGACCAGATATTATGTTTAATGTGTGCTTATGTGCACGCTTTCAATCATCTCCAAAAGAATCACATTTAATTACAGTTAAGCACATTCTTAGATATCTTAGTAGTACAATTAACTTAGGGTTATGGTACCCTAAGCATACATCTTTCGATCTAATCAGCTACACAGATGCAGATTATACTGGCTATAAAATAGATCGAAAAAGAACTAGTGGAGCATGTCACTTCTTAGATCATGTACTAGTTTCCTGGTTTAGTAAAAAATAAAATTCTGTTGCACTATCTACTGTTGAGGCAGAATATGTTGCTGCGGGTAGTTATTGTGTTCAAGTTCTTTACATGTGATAATACAAGTGTTATAAATATTTCAAAGAACCCAATATAACATTCTAGAACTAAGCATATTGAAATAAGATATCATTTTCTTCGAGATCATGTGCAGAAAGACGATATAGTACTAGAGTTCACAAACACACATGATTAATTAGCAGATATATTCACAAAACCTTTACCAGAAGATAGATTATGTATGATTAGAAAAGAAATAGGTATGATGCATGTTATGAATATCTCTTAAAAGATAGATCAGAGTTCATAAAAATAGAGAGATATTTTTTAAATACTTTTATATAAATTTGAGGTTCTTAACCTCATGTTTGAGAAGATGAAGAATCCAATAGAGATTTCAACTGTTTATTCTTCTGTCGAAAGATTCCTTCCCTTATGTAAGACTCTTGAACAATTCGTTGAAATACAACAATTTGTTCTTTAAGTTTTTCAACCTCATGGTTTTTGACTTGTAGCCGCTGGGAAAAA
Source organism: Platycarya strobilacea (assembly GCA_036898215.1). Classification (NCBI taxonomy): domain Eukaryota; kingdom Viridiplantae; phylum Streptophyta; class Magnoliopsida; order Fagales; family Juglandaceae; genus Platycarya; species Platycarya strobilacea. The sequence goes on along the minus strand of CM072554.1, from coordinate 7,736,714 downwards.
GTAACAATATAGGATGAGTAACGAGTCCCAAGACTCACCAAGTCGCAGATAGCATCGGAGTCTGACTTATTAGCCAAACTATTATTCTCTTGTTGCAACATGGCGCCAATGGTAGCTGCAGAAAGGACATGAGATTGAGGTGTAGAATACCTCATGGATGGATCTAGAGGAATGTTAGAAGAATGAGCTATTGAGAAAAGAATTGAAAACTTAAAACGAGAATATTGAAGGAATGCAGATGAGTTATAGAGATGAGAATAAGATTTGATGCAAATCAGATGAATTTTAAGACTAATTTTATAGAGATAGCATAAAGAATAAGACAAACTATTGTCTCTTCAAATCTTATTTAGTCAAAAGAAATACAAGATATGCTGGACACACATTGTCAAAAGTTTTCTTACTAGAAAAACGGTTCTCTGCTCCTATCATGGCATTGACGGCCTCAGAAGAGAAGATTGATGGTTGATGCATCAAGAGTTCCTGATTCAAGTCTGGAACATTAGTGGAAGAGAATTGTTCGGCCATTATATCGTTATGGAAAAATAGAACTCAGGTTAAGAAGCGATATTTTTTTTTTTTGGTATCCAATAGGTGAAAATGATCATTTTTTATAGAAACTCAGAGTCTTCAATCCCGTTTATCAACAACATCAGGCAATTGTTTAAATCTTCAGCCGCACTAAATTCATAGAGTTAGGCCTCGAGGTTTTGCAGCACTTGTCGGGTCACGGACGGCTCCCTTTTTTTTCAACTATCTACAGTGTCTATTACCGCACCGTTTTCTTCAGTCCATTTACTTGCTGCTGATCCTTTTTAATGATGCCAAAAGGGGAGAAGTTTTAAACTAGAACATTAATATTTTTTAAATTGCTAAACTTGTTATATATGCTTGGAATTATATTTATATTTTTACTTGAAAAACTAACGCACATTCTCAGGGGGAGCTTAAGTATTAATATAGTTTCAGGTTCTATCAAATATTTGTCATCATCAAAAAGGGGGAGATTGTTGAATCAAAGGTTTCAAGTTTCGTCTAATTATAAATTTACACATAGATTTTGATGATAACAAATGAATTCAAAGAATAAAGGAGTCTCAAACTCAAGTTGTCCACACAATAGAATCAAGCACATCAAGGAACCAAGTATGAGCAAGAAGGGAACAAGTTCACATTAAAGTCATAGAGTAATGTTGTAAACCTCTTAAAACTTCGAAATTAGGATTAAGGCTCAAAATTAATATTTTATCATAAAGCATTAAAATACATTTTTCACATGTGCATGAATATTTTGAAAATTAAATTTAAAAATTTTGAAAGATGATTGATTGCCATCTTTCACATGTGCATGTTTTATTTGAATATTTTTAAAAGTAGTGGATACTTTTCTTGACTTATGCAAAAGATAGATGTCTTTGTTTGAAAATTTTGAAAAGTAAAGTGTGCTCCTTTTGTCATATGCAAAAAGTAAAAAATTAGATTTGAAATTTTTGAAAAGTAAAGTGTGCTCCTTTTGTCACATGCAAAAAGTAAAAAGATTAGGTTTGAAATTTTTGAAAAATGAATGATGATGTCTTTGGCATGAGAATCTTTTCAAATTTAAAATTGAAGACTCATTTGCCTATAAATAGCTCACTTGAGTTTTGTAAAAATCACAACAAGAGCTTACACATCTATTGCTAAGTTTTGCATCATTCATTCAAAACTCTCATTCTCTCTTTTCTAAAATTTTGAGCCTTAATTCTTGTTCTTGTTGAGAGAGATATAAGTTGCACTGTATTGTTTCTATCTCACTCGTTGAGGAGTGTACTTTGATAGTCTACACACTATCAACTCTTGTATTTGTAAGAGGGTGCGTATAACCCTTGTGTGTGTAAAAGGTATTCTACACGGGAAATAGTTAAATCACCAAGTGTGAAGAGATTGGAAGTGTAGAGGGTGTTCTACACGGATTCTTTGGAGTGGTGCTGCTCAAAAGTATAATAGGTTTCTATCTCCACCTAAAAGAGATTGACTAGTAAATTCGGGAACCTCAAGGGATAACTTGAGATGAGGACGTAGGCAGTGGGGCTGAACCTCGTAAAAATACTGAGTTTGCTTTCTCTTACCCTACTCTTTATATTTCTTACTGTTTTATATTCTGTTTATATTTTATATTGTGTACTTGATTTATAATTGTTATATTTTTAAATATAACCCAATTCACCCCCCTTCTTGTGTTAGTCATTTGGGCAACACCCTACAAGCTCTTCAGGGACCTGTAAATACAATTTTCAACTTGTCTCATGAGGTGAATATTTATAGGAAGAAAATTGCAATTCCATGTTTTTTAAAGAAATGTTTTTCTTCAACAAAATTCAAGCAAGTAGATTCGACTAGTATTAGTGACTCGATGCCTTTAAATTAGAAGAAAAACAAGACCAAAAGCATCTCCATAATGCCACCAAACATGTTTTTTTTTTTTCCAGCCATGAGAGAGATGTGTTATATATATCTTTCTTGTTGAGAAATTTCATACGACTTAGAAATAAACTCATCTTGATATTTATAAGAAGCTACCTCACTCTTCCTATCAGACTTTTTAAGAGGAGAAATAAACATTTTTTTTAATGGTATCAGAGCAGGTTAACCTATGATTGATGGTAGGCTCTTGCAACCTACCCACGATAATGATTTTGGAAATACCAGCCTACACATGAAGCGACGTGTTGAGAAGTCTTATACGGTTTAAAAATAAACTCATCATAGTCTTTATAAGGAGTTAGTTCACTCCTCCTATTAGGTCTTTTAAGAGGAGACATTGGTGTTTCTTTACTTCTAATATGATTATCCTATAGCCACCAAACGGAAACAGATGAAGGTCATAAATGCTAACCTGGGAACGCCAGTGAGGACTGTTGGAAAAGTGATGAAAATAAAGAAAACAGTCAAGAAAGAGCCTCCCATAGAAAGTTCCAAGCATTCCAGCGATGAACCAAGTTGGCTCAAACTCATGACTTCTCCTGTCTTTCTTTAGTTTCTCATAAAAACTCAACAAATTCCTGAATATGGTATTGAAATCATTTCCTGGAAGATCATTAAGAAACACTTGGAACATGGGTGCTTGCCTTGCGATTTGGATGATGTCCGTAATCTCACAAACCAACAACAGCGTACTTAGGGGTGAAACCAGGATTTTATATTTGGGGAGGCGATCGATAAAGTATGCGGTGCATGTAAATTTTAAAAGGATGATCATCAATAATAGAAATATCATATTCTGTTGTTACCGAGCTCTCTAAACGTATATTACTTTTTGAATTGCACTCCATTTCTTTCTTTTAAAAAAAATTAATTGTTCTTAAGTACTTACTCATATTAATTTATGATTTAAGAAAAATTTATAAATCAAGAATAAATTTGAAAACTTTCTAATAAGTAATGATGTAACGCTATTATATTTTTAACAAATTATATCTCATAATCATACAAGTTAGAGTGAAACTAAATAAGTGAATATAATCAATCAATTTTACAATCATATAAATTTATAATCAATTTTTTTGCTAGAGTTAGACTATTAGAATAACTGTATAATTATGTAAGTTAAAATTTGAATTTACTTAAAGTTAAAATATAAATGAATGTATATTGAGATTTAAAAGAATCTAAAAGAGAATTTTATAATCTAAGAAATAATTTTAATTATATATAATTATATTATAAATGAACGCCCCGCCCCCCTTCCCCCTCCCCCCAACCACAAACATGGGTCCGCCCTGGGTCACCACTACTGTTGGGTCCTGATGAACATTCCAAATCTGCCACTTTTACACACTCGGGAAGTTGCTGCTTAGAGAGAACCGTACTATGTTTTCCTCTAATATTGGCTTTGCCTTGTGCATCACCTCTTTCTGGAACAAAAATCAAAGTGCTTCAATAGTTAAGAGAATTATGACTAAAAACATTGCAAACCGTGGCTCTGTTTCTGTGAGTAAGAGAGATACTACCTGAATTAAGGAAGTTATTGGCATAGCTTGTTTGATGTTTCTCCATCTCCTCCATTCATGTACAGAATATGATTCACTTCCATCTTTAGCCTGTGTGGATTGATTCCCTTCGTTCGAATATGAATTTAAGTTTTTTGGACAAATGACTTTTTCCCGTCTACCAAATAGAAAAAGACTCATGTATCGGTCCAACTTTTTTTTGGTTCTCTCTTTATCTCCTCTCTCGCTTCAAGATCAATCCAACAGGAAAAGTCCATTTCCTAAGTGACAAGACACCAACAAAACGAAATAACAGAAGGACTCCCAAGCAGGGACAAAGCCCGAATCATAATCTTGGGCGGCAGATTCTGTTTAGAACTAGTGTGGTTCAACTTTTTTTTACTAGCACTACCAACAACTTGCATCTCGTTTTTTTTTTTTTTATAAAATGATACATGTCAAGTTTTTAATAATGTTATATGTAAGAAGATTTGTGAACTGATATATGTACTAATACATGTTTATTGGCTGTTTTCTTATCTTTTATTTAAAATCTAATTTTCTAACTAATTATATTAGATGAGTCTACATATTAATGCACGAAATCGCTTGTAATTAGATTTTTTTATCAGAGTCGGTTTATCAGACAGCCACGTGACGAATGCAATTTGCAGCCATTATTGGCTCATTATGGCTTAGACCAATCCTCTGCTGACCCAATGGCCCGAGGAATATCGATCATTGCTTGGAGCTGTTAATCGTGCTTTAATCAAACGTCATGGATCATCGGTTAGACTAGATTTATATCAATATCTTATAACTTATTTTATAACCAACAAAAAAAAAAGTAGTGTCATTTTATCACAAATATTCATTAATCATTTTATTTGATTTTCAGATTTTACCCAAGATTGAAGAAAAACAATGTGTAAAACAGATTACGATCAAGGTCTTAAAAACAAAAAACAAGGTCGCTTTTATATGCTTAGGTTTTGTTAACTTAGATTGTTTGTCACTATATGCTTAGTCAGTGCAGTACTCACCAAAATTAGTCAACTGATTATTTCGTGTGTATATAATTGGGGTAGAAATCGAATGCAGCTTTCAGATGCGGAATTGACAATTATTATCTGTTATAAAATGCAAAGCAAGAGGTCACTTAGGACTTGGCATCAAATCAAGCATCTGAATAAGCATATGACACGACTTTGAACGCATTCTTAATTTCTTATCCGGGGGAAAAAGAAGAAGCATCATTCCTAGGACTTGGGAATTTCTCGCATCCGCATATCCAATCTACAAGACATATATTACATCAAGCATCTGCTTTTGTTGGCGTAATATGCATCACACTCTAATTATACGTAATTCTAGAGCAGAGCACAGATGATCAGTAGTCTTCTTCCCTTCGAAGCCTTTGATGCAGGGCAATGAAAGCCTCAACCTTTTTCTGGAACTCCTCGCTACTCATTTCATCTTCTGGACATGAACTTTTCGCCAAACTCTCACAACAACGATCAGTATTCTCCATGCATTTTTCTTTCTCCTGATCGCCCTCTTGGCAACTTGTTTTCTCATCGGAAATATTGCTATGCTCGTCAAGTACTGTTGGGGTCTCGTCTGGGTGAACCTTCCGATCATTGATCTTTTCAGTACTGTTCTTGATGAACTCCTCATAATAAAGATCAAATCCTGAAGTCTTTGTTGTAGAATCTCGAGCTGAAAACTGACCGGATTTAATGAAAAGGGTGATAATGATAACATTTCCGACGAAGAACACGAAGCGAGGGCTCACCAAGACAAGTTTCACATCACGGAAATAGCCGGTGGAGTTGTTGACGGCAAGTGAGAGTTGCATCGAAAGCCTAGAAATCAAGACAAGAACAACACATACCTCGATTATCCGGCAAAGGTTTGCGATCTTTTGAAGCTGGCGATGCCTTATCATCAACGCGTTTGCCTTCTCAGCTTTGATGCTGTAGAAATTGAATGAACCCAATTGTATATACAGGGTTTGATAGACAAAAGGATTGATGATATTTACTTAACTATTTTTTTTCTTGTTTTTGTTTTTTCTTTGTTTTGCAGTTTTCACTCGAAAGGGAACTCAGTTTTCATAACAGCTTCATTAGCGACCATTTGTCTGAACAAAGAAAAGAGAAAAAGTGCTTCCATCATGGAAGACGATAAGGCGCAGTTGAGGCTTCGGAGCATAGAGACAGAGTAAAAATTTAAAAAGGCAGCCAAGGCTTCAGAGGTAAATAGAGAGAGAGAGAGAGAGAGAGAGAGAGAGAGATTTGGAAAAGGCAAAACAAGACAAAGTGAACAATATGTTTGTTCAAAAGGAGATGTTCCTCATCTTCAACTCTCTACGAAGTTTCTACTTATAGGCTGTAGAATTACAACTTTTACTGTTTTTTTTTTCATGTACGCTTTATTTCTTCAACCTTATATTGTTTTTATTTCTATCTCTCTCTCTCTCTCTGAAATTATTCATTTACCTTTAATTTTCCTGAGCAAAGTAATTTACCTTATCTCGAATATTCAAATTTTGGCTTGTTTGTACCATTGAGGACCATTTTCCATGCTTTTGGAGATATGTGCGGTTTTGTTTTGGATGGTTGCATTTATCCGGAGACAGAATAGAATAAATTCTCCATTCTCTCTGATCGGTTAAGAGCCGAATTTGTGGTTATATTTCTTTTGGAAAGTTATGTATAACCTTTTTTTTTATTTTTATATATTATTATTATTATTTTAATTTTTTTAATATTTTTATTTTAAATTTATTCTTTATAAATTAATTTAATTTTTTTTTATTTATTATCCATATATCAAATATTTAATAAAAAAAAAGTATAATGTGTAGAATTGTATGAATAATAAAAAATTATAAAGATTTTTTAATATTTCTTACGGAAAAAAAATTGTTATCGGACGCGTGGCTTCCTTTAAAGTATGGTCTAATCTTAATAAAAGAAAAATGATATGGGACGTACGGCCTAATTCTAATAAGACAACATGCGATGAATACTTCAAATGATATTTTAGATATATTTTATAATAAAAATAATTTTATAAATAAGTATAATATATTGTAAGATCAATAATGAGGATAAGAAATAATCTCACACATGCTCACGACCTCCTAACGATTTTTGAGAAAGGGTGAGGATATGTATTTTGAAAAATCTATATTTATATAGAATTTATACAATAAATAAGATCTATAATTATGAATTTCAATCTTATGTACGCACAAATCATATATAGAAAGAATAAAATTTCAATTCTTAAGAATTTTAAATTTTTTTTTTATAAATTCTCTTGCAATAGTGATTTCCTTTTTAGTTTTATAATACGTTATCAGCACGACATTTTACTAATTTTGAAATTAGTGATTTTTTATTTTAAGTAAGTTTTTCAATATATTATTTATAGTCTTTGAGATAAATATGAAATATTATATTACTGATTATTACTTGATAAAATCTGAGTTTACTCTCGTGGCTTTATAAATATATTTCTTAAATATACATATTTATATTTACTATTTATGTAAAAAATATCAAATCTTACAAAGGTGAAATTTGTTACTTTTGAAATTTCTGGAAAAAATTATTTATTCTAAATTCTTGATGCTGAGATCCATCTAAATGCAATGAATCTGGGAGAAACAATAAAATAAGAAAATCAAGCGTTCCCGCAGGATCATGCTAAAGTAATGATTTTCTTTCGCCACCATCTTCATGAATAATTAAAAACTGAGTATCTTACAGTAAAAAATATCTTTATTTTGTGGAATAATTTAAGAGAAAGACATGAACACCAGAAAACTGTTATCTTCCCAAAAACTCGTTATAATTAGTTGCACCTAAGGTTGCAAAATTTTAAAAGTGTTAGTGAGTATATAATTGGCACTTTTTAAAATCAGATCAATATTAAAATAATGCGATGAGAAGATTACCGATGATGATATGTTAGAGAAGATATATACTACTTTTCATACCTCGAATATGCTCCTGCAGTAGCAGTATCGAGAGCAAAAGTTAACAAAATATTGTAAACTTATATCTTGTTTTTTAATAGCTGAACAAAATAATTAGTTTTTATTAAGAAATTACCAGCCACGTTCGACTGATTCAACATCATTCCCTGAAGTAAATGGTACTGAATTTATATCGTTCTTAGAAATGAATGGTGCATCATTTCTAAAAAATTGGTAGTGTAGACGTGGTAGAAGAAACTATAAAAATGTTGGTCTCAAAAGTAACAATATTAAAATGGATAATAATAAAAGTATATTGTATCACCAAAAGTTGTACAACTCAGTTAGGGATAAAAGTCCTCAAAATAATTTTCAAAGAAATGTGAATAGGTGTGTTATAGATGTGGTATGACTGGATATTGGTCACGTACCTGTCGTATAGTCAGACACTTGGTTGATCTATATCAAACATCTATAAAATTTATTATATTAGAATCATTAGATGGTTCATTATATATAAATGGAGAAGGATGATTCATTATATATAAATAGAGAAGATATCATTCTTCTTGTTGTTTATGATTTCTATGAAGATCTTGATGGTAGAATTGATCACTTGATTGGAGACAAGAGTATTCATTCTAATTAATGTATTTTCTTTATTTTTAGAATTATTTAATATTTGTAATAAAAGTTTTGTGTATTTTGTAGAATTATGGATCACACTGATGAACTTTTTATCTCTGAGGTGAATGATAAAAATGTATGTTTGAGTGATAATGCTACAACTCACACAGTTCTTAAAGATAAGAAATATTTTCAAAATTTAACACTAAGTAAAGACTATGTCTATACCATATTAAGTTCATCAAATTTAATTGAGGGTTCCGGAAGAACTTATATTATGTTGCCTAATGGTACTAAATTTTATATTGATGATACTTTATTTTCTTCATAATCTATAACAAATTTATTGAGTTTCAAATATATACATCGTAATGATTATCATATTAAAACTCACCAATGAAAACAGTAAAAAGCATCTCCTCATTACTAAAATAATATCGGGCTAGAAGCTCGTATTAGAAAAACTGCATATTCTATCTTCTAGATTGTATTATACAAGAATGAGAACAAGTGAATCATATATGATAATGCACCATCAGTGCATTAACCCCAAAATATTTATGACTTGGCATGATTATCTTGGACATTCGAGATCAATAATAATGAGACGAATCATTGATAATTCGCATGAGTATCCCTTAAAGAATAAACAAATTCTTTTATCCAATGAATATTCGTGCTCTGCATGTTCTCAAGGTAAGTTGATTATCAGACTATCTCCCTCAAAAGTTGTCGTTGAATTTTCATCATTTTTACAAATGATTCATGGGGATATATGTGTGCATATTCATCCATCAAGTGGACCATTTAGATATTTTATAATTTTGATTGATGCATCAAGTCGATAGTCATATGTTTGTCTACTTTTCACTAGAAATATTGTATTTGCTAGACTTCTTGTCCAAATAAGTAAACTACGAACACAATTTTATGACTATCCAATTAAAACTATTCGATTGGATAATGCAGGCGAATCTTTATTTCAAACTTTTGATAACTATTGCATGTCAATAGGAATAGATGTTGAATATTATGTTGCTCATACACACACTCAAAATGGTTTACCTGAATCTTTAATAAAAAGATTTCAACTAATCGCTAAATCTTTATTTATGAAATCAAAACTACCCGTTTCTACTTGGGAACATGCTATACTTTATGCAGCATCTTTAATTCGAATTAGACTATCTGCATATCATAAATATTTTTCATTACAGCTTGCATTTGGTTAACAACCAAATATTTCTCATCTTCATATCTTTGGATGTGCTGTATATGTTCCAATTGCACTTCCACGACGTACAAAAATAGGTCATCAACGTAGACTTGAGATATATGTTGGTTTTGATTCTCCATCTATTATTAGATATATTGAACCTCTTACAGGGGATATGTTTAAAGCACGTTTTGAGTATTGTTACTTTGACGAATCAATTTTTCCATTACTGGGTAATGAAAAGTCGGTACCTGAAGTACGACAAGAAATTACTTGGAATAATAAAACATTATCTCAATTTGATCATCCTACAAATTAATGTAATCTAGAAGTTCAAAAAATTATCCATTTGTAAAGTGTTGCAAATCAAGTACCGTATGTATTTACTGATACTAAAAGTATGGTAAAATCATATATTCCTGTTGTTAATGCTTTAGCAAAGATTGCAGTCCTTGAAGGATAAGTTGTCAAAACAATAATAGATGAGTTTAAGACACGCTTGAAGCATAGTAGACCTATTGGTGTAAAAGAGAAAAATTTTCGAAGAAGAAATATACAAAATGAATTTGGTATTCTTGAAAAATTCATACCCATAATACAGGCTACAAGCATAGTTGATGCTCTTGAAGATGTCAAATCTTCTATTCTAAAATCTCCTAAAAATGGACCTCCTGAAAAGGTATTTTACGAAATGTTTTCTTGTGAAGAGGAACAGGTATAATGAAAATAATGAGATCTCAATACATTTCATGAGTACTGGAGAAATTCTAAATAGAAATAAAACTGTTGTCGACAATATATTTTCACATAAGATGGTCCTTGACATTACCAGAAGTAATGAAGAAAGTGAGTCAAAAACCGTCGAAAAACGTTGACGTAGAAATGATTGGCCAAAATGGAAATTAACTATTGAAATTAAATTAAACTTGCTAGTATTTGGACATGTTGTCCAAACACCAAATGGTGTAATGCTTGTTGGATATAAGTGGGTATTTGTACGAAAACGTAATGAGAAAATTGAAATTGTGCGATACAAAGGACGATTTATTGCACCAGATTTCCTACAGAAACTCATGATTGATTAGTCTAGTTGTTATAAAAAAGATTAGATATGCGATTGATAGATGTGGTTACTGAATATTTATATGGATTCTTAGACCATAATATATATATATATGAACATTCATGAAGAATATAAAATGTTTGAAATATCCATAAATACATCTAGAAGTATGTACTCTATCAAATTTCAAAAATCTTTATAATCATCTAAGCAATTATATATTGAAAGAAGAATTTAAGAATAATCCTATATGCCCATGTATTTTTATTAAGAAATCAGAATTGAATTTGTCATTATTACGATTTATGTTGATGATTTAAATATTGTGAGAACTTTTGAAGAGATCATAAGAACTACTATATATTTAAAGAATGCATTTGAAATGAAAGATCTTGACAAAACAAAAATTTGTCTCGGCCTGCAGTTCGAGTACTTGTCAAATAGAATTTTTATTCATCAGTCTATATATAAAGAAAAAGTCATGAATCACTTTTATATGGACAAAACTTATTCCCTGAGTACTCCAATGGTTATTCGATCACTTGATGTGGGGAATGATTCATTCCGTCCTTATAAAGACAATGAAGAAATTTTTGATCTTGAAATACTATATATTAGTGCAATTGAAACTTTGATATATTTTGCAAATTGCACTCGACCTGATATTACATTTTCAGTAATCAACTTGTAAGATATAGTGTTGAACTCAAGATTTCAAGTTTCATGTAAATCTACAAATGGATTTTGATGATAACAAATGAATCCAAAGAATAAAGGAGTCTCAAGCTCAAGTTGTCCACACAATATAATCAAGCACATCAAGGAAGCAAGCATGAGTAAGAAGGGAACAAGTTCACATTAAAATCATAAAGTAATGTTGTAAATCTCTTAAAAATTCAAAATTAGGATTAAGGCTCAAAATTAATATTTTATCATAAAGCATTAAAATACATTTTCCACATGTGCATGATATTTTGAAAATTAAATTTGAAAATTTTGAAAGATGATTGATTGTCATCTTTCACATGTGCATGACTTGATTAAAGGTTTGAACTTTGAAAATTTTGAAAGATGATTGATTGTCATCTTTCACATGTGCATGACATGATTGAAGGTTTGAATTTTGAAAATATTAAGATGATTGATTGTCATCTTTCACATGTGCATGTTTTATTTGAATATTTTCAAAAGTGGTGGATGCTTTTCTTGACTTATGTAAAAGGTAGATGTCTTTATTTGAAAATTTTGAAAAGTAAAGTGTGCTCCTTTTGTCATATGCAAAAAGTAAAAGATTATGTTTGAAATTTTTGAAAAGTAAAGTGTGCTCCTTTTGTCACATGCAAAAAGTAAAAATATTAGATTTGAAATTTTTGAAAAGTAAATGATGATGTTTTTGATATGGGAATCTTTTCAAATTTGAAATTGAAAACTCATTTGCTTATAAATAGCTCACTTGAGTTTTGCAAAATTTATAACAAGAGCTTACACATCTATTGTTAAGTTTTGCATCATTTCTTCAAAACTCTCATTCTCTCTTTTCTAAAGTTTTGAGCCTTAATTCTTGTTCTTGTTGAGAGAGATATAGGTTGCGCTGTATTGTTTCTATCTCACTCATTGAGGAGTGTATTTTGATAGTCTACCTACTATCAATTCTTGTATCAGTAAAAGGGTGTGTATAACCCTTGTGTGTGTAGAAGGTGTTCTACATGGGGAATAGTTAAATCACCAAGTGTAAGGTGATTGGAAGTGTAGAAGGTGTTCTACACGTGGAATAGTTAAATCACCAAGTGTGAGGTGATTGGAAGTGTAGAGGGTGTTCTACACGGATTCTTTGGAGCGGTGCTGCTCAAAGGTGTAATAGGTTTCTATCTCCACCTAAAGGAGATTGAATAGTGGATTTGGGGATCCTCAAGAGGTAGCTTGAGGCGAGGACGTAGACAGTGGGGCCGAACCTCGTTAACATACTGAGTTTGCTTCTCTCTTACCCTTACTCTTTATATTTATTATTGTTTCATATTTTATTTATATTTTATATTATATATTTGATTTATAATTTTTATTTTTTTTTAAATACAACTCAATTCACCCCCCCTCTTGTGTTAGTCATCTGGGCAACAAGTGGTATCAGAGCTAGAGCTCTATTATAAGATTAACTATCTTTTGAGTTAAGATCTTATGGCTAACATTGCAGCTTCATTTGGTGAAGGTCAATCTAGCAGTCGGCCTCCACTCTTTTGTGGAGACAATTACTCATTCTGGAAAGTTAGAATGAGAATATTCCTTCAGGCTCAAGGTCGAGAAATCTGGAAATGTATTGTAAATGGACCTTATATTCCAACAAAAGTAGTTGATGGAGTAAAGGTCAAAAAGGAAGAAGAAGAGTTTAATCGTGAAGACGATAGATTTTATACTTTGAATTTAACTGCTATGAATTTATTATATAATGCTCTCAATGGTAATGAATTTAATAGAGTAATGACTTGTGCTACAGCAAAGGAAATTTGGGATAACTTGGAAGTTACTTATGAAGGAACTTCTCAAGTCAAGGAATCAAAAATTTATATTCTTACTCATGAATATGAAATGTTTAAGATGAATGATGATGAATCTATTTCTAGTATGTACACTCGTTTTACTAACATCATAAATAGCTTGACAGCTCTTGGCAAAGTTTATTCCAAAGTGGAGATAGTAAGAAAAATTCTCAACTCTCTACCAAAACGTTGGGAATCAAAAGTGACAGCGATTCTTGAAGCTAGAGACCTCAAGAAGCTCGAAGTGAATGAACTCATCGGGTCACTTATCACCTATGAGTACACATTGAAAAGAGGAGAAGAAAAAGGAAAGTCAAAGAAGAGCTTGGCACTTAAAGCTGTTCCACATGAAAGTGAAAGTGATGAAGATGAGGAAAATGACGACAAAGATGAAGAAGTTGCGATGATAACAAGAAGAATTCAGAGGTTCTTAAAGAAAAATAAAACTCCTCCAAGGAAATCCTTCAATAAGTTTTCCAAGAAAGATTCAGGTAAAAATGACACTTTAATTTGTTATAAATGCAATAAACCCGGTCATATCAAGCCAGATTGTCCTCTGCTAAAGAAAGATCGAAACAAAGGCAAAAAAACAATGAAAGCTACGTGGAATGATGATTCAAGTAGCTCAGATAGTGAAGCAAGCAATGGAGAATCAGGAAATCTTTGTCTTATGGCTAAAGATGACATTGAGGTGTGCATGATGTCTTCCACGAACAAAAATAAATGGTTTTTAGATAGTGGATGTTCAAGACACATGACGGGAGACAAGACTAAGTTCTTTGATCTTAGATCTAAAGAAGAAGGGCACGTGACATTTGGAGACAACTCGAAAGGGAAGATCGTGGGAATAGGTAAAATTGGTAATGAGTCTTCTCTTATAATTGAAGATGTTCTACTTGTTGAAGGTTTAAAACATAATCTTTTAAGCATAAGTCAATTATGTGATAAAGGATTTACAGTTACTTTCAAAATGGATAAGTGCATTATATTGAATGATTATGATTGTAATATTTGTTTTATTGCTTTTAGAAGTAACAATGTTTATACAATTGATTTTGAAGAAATTACCTCACAAGATGCGATTTGTTTTTCAGCTCAAAATGAAACTAATTGGTTATGGCATAGAAGACTAGGTCATGCCAATATGGAACTTATTTCCAAACTTTCAAAAAATGATCTTGTGAGAGGTTTACCAAAGGTAAATTTTCTTAAAGACAAAATTTGTGATGCATGCCAATTTGGTAAACAAACAAAAACTTCTTTTAAAATCAAGAAACATATTTCCACTACTGGACCACTGCAACTGATACACATGGATCTTTTTGGACCAAATAGAGTTGCAAGTTTAGGAGGAAAATATTATGCATTTGTTGTTGTTGATGACTTCTCTAGATATACTTGGGTCATCTTTCTTACTCATAAAGATGAGGCACATAATGCTTTTACCAAGTTATGCAAGAGAATTCAAAATGAAAAGGGTTATACTATTTCAAGTATCCGAAGTGATAGGGGAAAAGAGTTTGTTAATAAAAATATTGAAATATTTTGTGATGAAAATGGTTTTGTGCATAATTTTTCTGCTCCTCGAACTCCTCAACAAAATGGGGTAGTAGAAAGGAAAAATAGATCTCTTCAAGAGATGGCAAGAACAATGCTCAATGAGAACAACTTGCCTAGTTATTTTTGGGCTGAAGCGGTAAGTACTGCATGTTATGTTATAAATAGAGTTATGCTAAGGTCTAAATTAGATAAAACCCCCTATGAGCTTTGGAATGAGAAAAAACTCAACATTTGTTACTTTCATGTATTTGGATGCAAATGTTTTATTTTAAATGACAGAGATAATTTAGGCAAGTTTGATGCAAAATCTGTTGAAGGTATCTTTCTCGGGTATTCTACTAATAGTAAAGCTTATAGAGTATTCAATAAAAAGACTTTGACTGTACAAGAATCTATGCATGTAGTATTTGATGAATCTAATTCTCTACTCTCCAAGAAATCTATTGATGAAGAAACAGGAGGTATAAATAATACGGAAAGTCTCAATCTCAACAAAGAGAACACAATAGAGGAAGTCCAACATGGAGATATCAGGAAAGATCATCAAAATTTAATACAAGATGCAACCAAACAGTGGAAATTTGTGAAAGATCATCCAGTGGAACAAATTCTGGGGGAACCTTCACGAGGTGTAAGCACTCGATCATCTCTTAGAAATATTTGCAATCATACTGCTTTTCTATCTCAGATTGAACCTAAAAATATTGATGAAGCACTTCTTGATGAATCTTGGATTCTAGCTATGCAAGAAGAGTTTAATCAATTTGAAAGAAATGATGTTTGGACACTTGTTCCTAGACCAAAAAATCATACTATTATTGGAACAAAATGGGTTTTTAGAAACAAGAAAGATGAGTCCGGAGTCATTATTAGAAATAAGGCTCAACTTGTAGCCCAAGGTTTCAATCAAGAAGAAGGAATCGATTATGATGAGACATATGCACCAGTCACAAGATTAGAAACTATTCGAATGCTACTTGCATATGCTTGTTATAAAGATTTCAAACTTTTTCAAATGGATGTTAAAAGTGCTTTCTTAAACAGTTTTATAAATGAAGAGGTATATGTTGAGCAACCTCCAGGTTTTGAAAATCATATTTCTCCAAATCATGTTTTCAAACTCACAAAAGCACTATATGGACTCAAACAAGCTCCTAGAGCGTGGTACGAGAGACTTAGTGGTTTCTTGATTAAAAAAGGCTTTTCAAGAGGAAAAATTGATACAACTCTTTTCATTAAATACGAAAATGATGATATTCTTTTGATTCAGATTTATGTTGATGATATAATATTCGGTGCTACTAATGAAAATATGTGCCAAGTTTTTGCTAAGACTATGCAAGAAGAATTTGAAATGAGCATGATGGGAGAGCTTACATTCTTTCTCGGATTGCAAATTAAGCAAGCAAAAAGTGGGACATTCATCAATCAATCGAAATATATTAAGGAATTGCTGAAGAAATTTGGGATGGAAGGTGCTAAGGAAACTGGAACACCAATGAGTCCATCCGCTAAACTTGATAAAGATGAAACCGGTAAACTAGTTGACTCGAAGGTATATCGAGGTATGATTGGTAGCTTATTATATTTGACAGCCAGTAGACCAGATATTATGTTTAGTGTGTGCTTATGTGCACGCTTTCAATCATCTCCAAAAGAATCACATTTAATTGCAGTTAAGCGCATTCTTAGATATCTTAGTGGTACAATTAACTTAGGGTTATGGTACCCTAAGCACACATCTTTCGATCTAATCAGCTACACAGATGCAGATTATGCTGGCTGTAAAATAGATCGAAAAAGCACTAGTGGAGCATGTCACTTCTTAGGTCGTGCACTAGTTTCTTGGTTTAGTAAAAAACAAAATTCTGTTGCACTATCTACTGCTGAGGCAGAATATGTTGCTGCGGGTAGTTGTTGTGCTCAAGTTCTTTACATGAAGCAACAACTTAAGGATTTTAAACTTATGTACAATCACATTCCAATCAAATGTGATAATACAAGTGCTATAAATCTTTCAAAAAATCCAATACAGCATTCTCGGACCAAACATATTGAAATTAGATATCATTTTCTTAGAGATCATGTGCAAAATGGCGATATTGTATTAGAATTCACTAGTACACATGATCAATTGGCAGACATTTTCACAAAACCCCTACCAGAAGATAGACTATGCATGATTAGAAGAGAAATAGGAATGATGCATGCCATGGATATCTGCTAGATACTTTTATTTCATTATCTTAAATGACCTACAGAAACTTGAGACGTTTAGCCTCATCATTCAAATGCATTTACTCCTCATAAATCATCATGCCATCCTTGTCTAAAGGATTAGGCAATCGAAATGAAGAGGTAAGCAAGGATTTCAAATCCTTATTCTGTTGCTTTAATTCTACTATTTTTTTGTTTGACTCATAAACAAGTCGTTGAAGTACAGATACAGTCTCGTTAAGCTTCTCAATTTCGCGAGTTTTGGACTGCAATCGAGCAGAAAACGCAACGATAGATGATGAGTATCGAGTTCCGAGACCCACAAGCTCGTAAATGGCGTCATGATCTGATTTATTAGCTAAATCAGTCTCTTGTTGCTTCATGGCACCCACGACAGATGCAGAAATAGATTGAGACTGAGGTGAAGGATACCTCAAATCTTGATCAAGAGAAGCACTGAAGGGAATTCTACGAGCCATTGAAAAATTGTAGAATGAGAATGCAAGCAAATTGCAAAGATGAGAAGAAAGCTTGATGTGAAATAGATAAAGTTAAGGATTGCTCTTATAGAAACGGAAATAAGAACAAGACAAACTTACAAATTATGATAATATCTCATTTTTCAGCAACATCAAGTGGATCAAATCTCTGCACCGAATTGCCAGAGCTACGCCTCCAGCCTTTGCAGGTTTTGTCGGGCACGGGTGGTTTCAATTATTCAGCTCTTTACAAAATCTCCTTCCGCACCGAATTATCGGAACTAGGCCTCCAGCCTTTGCAAGTTTTGTCGAACACGTGTGGCTACGCACCGAATTCTCTACAGTCTCTACTAACGCAGCGTTTTATTTATCTATTGGTTATTGCAGGAATATATCTTATTGATCTAATTATGATTCCTTTTTAATGATGCCAAAAGGGGGAGAAGTTTTAGACTAGAACATTAACATTATTTAAATTGCTAAACTTGTTATATATGCTTGGAATTATATTTATATTTTTGCTTGAAAAACTAACGCACATTCTCAGGGGGAGCTTAAGTATTAATACAGGATTCAGGTTCTATCAAGCATTTGTCATCATCAAAAAGGGGGAGATTGTTGAACCCAAGATTTCAAGTTTCATGTAAATCTACAAATGGATTTTGATGATAACAAATGAATCCAAAGAATAAAGGAGTCTCAAGCTCAAGTTGTCCACACAATATAATCAAGCACATCAAGGAAGCAAGCATGAGCAAGAAGGGAACAAGTTCACATTAAAATCATAGAGTAATGTTGTAAATCTCTTAAAAACTCAAAATTAGGATTAAGGCTCAAAATTAATATTTTATCATAAAGCATTAAAATACATTTTCCACATGTGCATGATATTTTGAAAATTTTGAAAGATGATTGATTGTCATCTTTCACATGTGCATGACTTGATTAAAAGTTTGAACTTTGAAAATTTTGAAAGATGATTGATTGTCATCTTTCACATGTGCATGACATGATTGAAGGTTTGAATTTTGAAAATATTAAGATGATTGATTGTCATCTTTCACATGTGCATGTTTTATTTGAATATTTTCAAAAGTGGTGGATGCTTTTCTTGACTTATGCAAAAGGTAGATGTCTTTATTTGAAAATTTTGAAAAGTAAAGTGTGCTCTTTTTGTCATATGCAAAAAGTAAAAGATTATGTTTGAAATTTTTGAAAAGTAAAGTGTGCTCCTTTTGTCACATGCAAAAAGTAAAAATATTAGATTTGAAATTTTTGAAAAGTAAATGATGATGTTTTTGATATGGGAATCTTTTCAAATTTGAAATTGAAAACTCATTTGCTTATAAATAGCTCACTTGAGTTTTGCAAAATTCACAACAAGAGCTTACACATCTATTGCTAAGTTTTGCATCATTTCTTCAAAGCTCTCATTCTCTCTTTTCTAAAGTTTTGAGCCTTAATTCTTGTTCTTGTTGAGAGAGATATAGGTTGCGCTGTATTGTTTCCATCTCACTCATTGAGGAGTGTATTTTGATAGTCTACCTACTATCAATTCTTGTATCAGTAAAAGGGTGTGTATAACCCTTGTGTGTGTAGAAGGTGTTCTACACGGGGAATAGTTAAATCACCAAGTGTAAGGTGATTGGAAGTGTAGAAGGTGTTCTAGACGTGGAATAGTTAAATCACCAAGTGTGAGGTGATTGGAAGTGTAGAGGGTGTTCTACACGGATTCTTTGGAGCGGTGCTGCTCAAAGGTGTAATAGGTTTCTATCTCCACCTAAAGGAGATTGAATAGTGGATTTGGGGATCCTCAAGAGGTAGCTTGAGGCGAGGACGTAGGCAGTGGGGCCGAACCTCGTTAACATACTGAGTTTGTTTCTCTCTTACCCTTACTCTTTATATTTATTATTGTTTCATATTTTATTTATATTTTATATTATATATTTGATTTATAATTGTTATTTTTTTTAAATACAACTCAATTCACCCCCCCTCTTGTGTTAGTCATCTGGGCAACATATAGTTTTGTACCAACTCGAAAGTATTGGAATGGTATTAAACATGTATTTCATTACCTTTAAGGTACGGTTGATATGAGATTATTTTATCAATATGGATCAAGTCCACAGTTAGTTGGGTACACAGATGCAAGTTATTTTTCAAATCCACATAAGGGTAGATCTCAAACTGGATATGTATTTACTTATCGAGATATTATCATATCATGGAAATATGTCAAGCAAACACTATCTGTCACATTTTCAAATCACTTAGAGATCATTGCAATTCATGAAGCAAGTCGAGAGTATATTTGATTGAGATTAGTGATTCAACATATCCAAAAAAAGTGTTATCTTTTAATGATTAATAATAGCCCAACAATTTTATACGAAGATAATATTGTTTGTATCATTTAAATTAGATGAGGACATATCAAACATGACAAAACTAAATATATTTCACCTAAATTCTTTTATACTCACGAATTTTAAGAGAAATGTGAAATTGATGTCAAGCAGATATGATCAAGTGATAATCTGGCACATTTATTTACGAAAGTGTTACCAACTACGACATTCAAGAAAATTATATAGAACATTGGAATGCGAAAACTTAAGAATCTATCGTCATGCATTTTAAAGGGAGTAAATATCTTGAAGATTTGTGCTCATTGTACTCTTTTCCTTCTCTATGGTTTTGTTCCATTGGGTTTTCTTTTTCAAGATTTTAATGAGATAATTTTAAAGCACTTGGCAATACATAAGAATACTGTACTCTTTTTCCTTCGCCATTGATTTTCCTTCCCACTTGATTTTTCCTTAGCAAGGTTTTAACGAAATATATTTTTTATGGGTGGTTATTCAAGTGAGAGTATTATAAAATCAATAATTATGGGCAATGAATGACCCCCTGCATGCTCACGACCCCCTAACGACTTTTGAGAGAGGGTGAGGGCATATATTTTGAAAAACACGTATTTACACACTAATCAAGACCTATAAATATGAGTTTCGATCGATTTGTTATGTACGCACAAATCATATATAAAAATAAGAAAATTTCAATTGTTAAAAGTTGTAAATATTTTTTTTTATAAATTTTCTTACAATATTAATTTTTCTTTTTGTTTTATAACCTAACATATATTTTCACGTGAGTTTAATTTTATTATTTTTGTTTTTTTATAAAATAGATTACAGGTTGGAAGCAAACCAGAAAGAACGACACGTCGTTCATAGGTTCGCGGGAGCCACCGAAAAGAGCGGCAAGTCGTTGCGGCGTTGACGTCAAAAGAGGGTAATATATAAGGAACGGCGTCGTACGTAGCTGGGTTTACGTGATCGACATTCAAAACCCTAGTTCTATAAAGCGCCTCCGCCCCCAGGCTTGCTGCTTCTTGGCGCCTCCCTCTTTTCCTATCCCTCCTTCCCTGTGATACGATCCGATGGTATACAACTCTGTTATTGGATTATCCTAAAGATTCATCATTAGCTCAAGCTGTGAAGCTTCTCTCTGTCTCACTCTTAACTAAATTTTGGATTTTTTGTTTCTTTTCGCAGGCTCCAAAGAAAGAAAAGGCTCCTCCACCGTCCTCCAAGCCTGCCAAATCTGGTGGTGGAAAGCAGAAGAAGAAGGTTAAATTCACTCTAATTGTTGTTGTACAGTGATAATGTGCTATTGTTGTATGAATATTTAGTTGAGACCATGAATTGATTTCTTATAATGCGTAAAGTTTATTCATTTATTATTATTATTATTTTTTATTTGGGGTAACAGAAGTGGAGCAAGGGAAAGCAGAAGGAAAAGGTGAACAACATGGTGCTTTTCGACCAGGGCACATATGATAAGCTCCTCTCTGAGGCTCCGAAATACAAGCTCATCACCCCCTCCATCCTCTCCGACCGTTTGAGGGTATGAGTTTATGAGTTTATTATCGTTGTTTTATCTTTTGTTGTCGAAATATTTATGTTCGAATATCTGTGCTAATCAGTTCTGTAAGCACCTCTATTGCTTTGTATTTTTTTTTATTCGTGGGGTTATAAAGCTGTTAGGTCGTTGTTGTGTGTGTTTATGAGAAAAACCCGTTTAGTCATTGCGAACGAATTAGTCTACCAGAATGTTTGTTAGAGATACTAATTCATCAGAATCTGAGTTAAGAATTATTGGAGAGAATGTTAAAATACTAGAACCGGAGCAGTTGTTGGTGCTACCACTAAAGTTTTCAGCAAAAGAAATATCATATTGGGTTGCTATTGGGCAACAATCATGAATGTTCGTATTTGGGTCCGCAGTTCTTTTCAGGAGGGGGATGGTTAACATGACTGGTTTTAGTTATGAATGCCGCAATAAAGAAACCTGCACATATATGCTATTCTAACAGACCCTTTTTTTGAAGTATTTAATTATGATAATGGAGTCTGAAGTTCTAGAATCCAAACAAATATAGCTTCCTAGTTTGATGCATTATACAAGCATGTTGCGAATGAATCAAGATTCTTACATTTTTCTTTCGATAGAGGATTTCAACTTTTTTTTTTTAAATAAAAGAAAAGAAGATTTCTAAGTTTGAAAACTCGTGCGTCCATTGGAAGAAAGGTGAATTACTGCCAAGCTACTACCCATTGGTAGAGGTTTTTCAATCTGGGTTCATGATGTTGAGAATGAGCTATTTATCATGGAGAAATGATATGAAAAATCTGTCGATCAACAATGGGGATTATTAGAGTCAGTTTTTTTATTCTGTAGTTGTGATATGTTTTGAAAACCGATTTTCATTATTATTTGAATGAGATTAAGAATTATTGATTTTTGATTAAAAATTATTGATTTTTGATGAGAGCACAACCCAGTTCAGTCTCTCTGACTGTAGTAGTCACCTTGGTAAGTAACCATGCCAGAGGAATACTGGCAGAAGCAGTCTGAATATACAGCAATGTGCTCATAATATACTCCTGCCCTCCTATCCTTTCCTGTCCTGCCTCCCTCTAATGACTCCTTCCATATATGTTCGTCAGCTCTACTATCGGAGTAATGTGTTCTCTTTATAACTTTTCTGCTTTGCATGCTTCTCTCAGATTAATGGATCACTCGCAAGGAGGGCAATCAGAGATTTGATGGCCAGAGGCTTGATCAGGATGGTGTCTGCACATTCAAGCCAGCAGATATACACACGGGCAACAAACACCTGATTGTTTTATTGTTTTCGCATATTTAGTAGCTGAATTCGACTGCTGTTATTATTTCAGTGTCAAGACACTCCCGGATATCTTTGTTTAATTAGGATCATTACGGAGTGATTCAGACCCTCGTTATTTTTGAGTTTCCTTGGAATAGTGCCTGCTTATAGAATGGAAATTTGATATTGGTGGTTTTGTGCTTCCCTTTTTGTGTGTTTTGGAAGGCAAGAAAATTATGTGGTATGCAATAGGCTAAGGTTAATACCATTGCCAGATGTTGTAGTCTTGGAGATGAAAAACTCTATATGCATTCACTTGTGTGTACTCCTTGCGCATTCTAGCTGTTTCACTTTTTTTTAATATAAAATAATTATTTTAACCAATTACAATAATGAAATATACAAGTAGTCAGAAATGACTGAATTTAGCCGTTCCTTTATTTGAAGTCTATTTTAGCCCAAGCAAACGACTTGGGGTTCTGCTTAGACTCTCGAATTCTTTAGTTCAAATAATTATTAACTTCTGAATTATTTATTGGTGGGCCTTTCAAAGGAATATGGAATTACAAATTTGAGGCCCATAATCATAAACAATAGATAGATTTCGTATTTGGGCCATTTCAAAACGTAGAAATTGTTCTTTATCTTTGGGTTTCAACCATCTCCTTTATGTCCATATGAGCACTGATATTTTTGAGTGATGGGGGAGAATAGCGTATTTTTATTTTGAAGACTTTTCAAATTCACTACCAAAGAAAAAAAAAAAGTTCCAAAAAAAAACAACTGATTCTCGTGAAAAATGACATTGGATGAGGCTCTTTTTCTCCCGTTAAAGCTGCTTTGTACCAATGACACGTTATTGGTTCTTCTATTATAATGCTAATGAAGTTCTGTCTTCCACAGCGACATCGACAAGGAGCAATAAGGAAAAATGCACGTAATCTATGGCCACCTTTGAACCAAGAAAATTAAAAGATTCACAAGTTCTTGGGAAAGTGATGGAAAAATAATTGTGGGTTTTGGAACGCAAAAAAGGAACAAGAAAGGAGATGGAAACACTCAACTTAATCCATTTGGTTTTATTTTTCTTTCCTCCTCTTCTTCTTGGAAACACTGTGCACGTATTTTTTTGAAAAAATGACGGAACTTAATCCATTTCTTTTTGATTTTACGATTTCATTTCATTTTGATATGCAGGAATTTTTTTAATAATATATCTATTAGCGTGTTCACAGCGTATAGACAATGGCGTGTGTACCTATCAACGATCGGGGATAATAGAGTATTTTTATTTTGAAGACTTTTCAAATTCACTACAAAAGGAAAAAAGTTACAAAAAAAAAGCAACTTATTCTCGTGAAAAATGACATTGGATGAAGCTCTTTTTCTCCCGTTAAAGCTGCTTTGTAACAATGACACATTATTGGGTCCTTCTATCATAATTCTAATGAAGTTCTGTCTTCCACAGCGACATCGACAAGGAGCAATAAGGAAAAATGCACGTAATCTATGGCCACCTTTGAACCAAGAAAATTAAAAGATCCACAAGTTCTTGATTAATGTATCTCAGAAGGTGTGATTTTTGTGGTTCATAATTTCAAAGCAAGCCATGTGATTCTGTGAAGCTTTTGTCACCTAATAATTGGTGTTTTATCAAAATATCATCTTTAGGTACCAATCAACAAAGGGCCCCTATGATAGAAAACTAAACTCTTGCCCTTGTTTTTTCCCACTTCCTTTGGGCTCAGATGAATCGGCCAGAGAAGTCTTAAAGGAGTTTGTATTTTATTGATATATCATATATACTTATTTACAAATTTACTTATTGGCATTGGCATACTCAGCATATCATTATTGCAAAGTCTTTCATCTTTATCATTATAAATATATATATTATTGTTTCAGTTCTTTTATAACCACTGTAAATTTCACAACACCTAGATGCTTTGATAGTTTAATGTCATGGTGGTGTCACGTAAAGGACACGTTTACGGTGAAGAGAGAGCCAACAACTAAAGTACTAATTTCGGTCGAAGTAAGAAAATTCATATGGTTTGGATTTTTCCCAGATGTTAAGCCCATGCCATCACAGATCAGCAAACCATCCATCCCTTTCAATTGATCTCTATCCTACTATCCTATATTTACGTACTTCTTTGTGGTGTGGACTCTAATGTCTGCTTATGGGTCCCGCCAAGGATCGTCCCTCCGATGGTTTTCAGGCCCATTCCTATCGACGATCCTGTCTGTCCGTTTATGGTGCTGATATCAGTCGTCTCGGGTCTTAAACATGCCCAACAACTTTTTTGGTATTTTGACTGTATTTCTACAAATTGGCAATTTTCTTTGGCAATGGCATCTATAAACTCGGGTAATATTCTCGTGACATAAAGCTAGAAGTGGCTATCATTGGTTCATCCTGGCTTGCTTGCTTTGGTTCTGTTTTTCTCCCCTCCCTCTCTCCCTGGAACAATTTACGTACTTATATGAGACCCAAACAAAGATATTTCTATAATAAATAAATCAAATCCTACGAATTTAGGCTCTGAGATCAGCAAAACTATAATCAATAATCATACCTTTGAAGATCAGTAAAGTCATTATCATTCAACCTGGCAACATGTCAAGTTGTAGGAGATTATTAATCCCGGTTGCCAAATGAGACATTAGAACTGATTGGAAAGTAAGAAAATTTCTCCTTACTGTACAACTTATTCGAAACAGTAATTTCCAGGAAGAGAAAACAACCTCCGATTTCGAGATGGGTGCAACATGCTTTCGTGTTATTTTGTTTTCTTGCGACTTTGGCATGAAAAGGGGATAGGTGTTGGGCTGATAATAGCTGCTCCGACTGTAAGAAGGAACCTAGAAACTTGGACTGTGTCAGGGCAGTGGGCTCAGCCGCTCAACTCAATGGCATGGTGCAAGGTGCATTGTGGCAAGCCTACATTAATTTTTGTCGCCGTCTTTTTTTTTTTTTTTGGTATGTATACATACATATATATATATATATATAACCACAGAAATTGCAAGATTTATAGGGAGCTTTTCAAGCCAACATTATTCACGCATTTCACCACCTCTCAACCCTCAAGCTGGGTCGTACTCCTACTTTCAGGATCCTATAACTCTCTGATCAAGCTCAACTATCGCAGTTTTGGCGGTTTTGAACTTCAGGTCGCCTTTATTCTGCTTCGATTTTGTTCCCTTTTCTTTTCTACCGTCAAACTTGTTTTCACTTTCTGGATACTTGGAATTGTTTTTTCTTAGGACCTTAACTTGGTCTGGATGCTAAGAATTTCCTTGGCATTCTTTATCATGTGTTTCCCAGATTTAAATTTATCTTTGTTTAAGAAACTTCACCCTGAGGTTGCTTAGTTTATGGTTTTCTTTATAGAAGTCTTATTCGTAGTGTAACTTTGAATGTCTGGCACTAGTGTCTTCTTGGTGCCTTTATGTGATCTATACTTTACTTAAAGTTCAGAGTTTTACTTCTTATCGACCCATCGTTTTAAAGAGTTGAACTTTACAGGGATTTCAATATTTTGTGGGAGCATCATTCATATTTCATCCATTACAATCGAGGGATTGCTGATTTTCTGGGTTAGTCTTAGGCAACTGTAATGGATTCTTGCTGTTTGACCTTGAAACCCAGTACCTATTTGGAAAAAGCATTCAAAGGTAGTCTCAGTCATGGAAATAATGGGCTTTTGGGGGAGAGGATCACAGGGAGCCTGAATAACAGTGTATGGGTTAATCAGATGGCGAAAAGTTTGAGAAATCAGAAGAAGGACACGCAGCTCAAACCTGGTGTTGCTTTTGCTGTAATTACTTCCAATAATGCCCAAGAGCCTGTGGTAAGTTAATTTCAATCTTTGATCTATTTTAAATTATCATCTTCTTTGTATTCACCTCTGTTAAATACTTGGAAACATCATGTGATCTTGGTTATTGTGTATGTCCATTCAAATTGTAAATTTAGATGCATAGTCTCTGTAATTTCAATTTGATGGGGTTGTTTTATGAATGATATCATTATTAATCTTGGTTCTGATCTCAGACCATAAAAACACCACCCTATTATAGACGAAAAGCAGACCCAAAAAATGTGGCTTCGGTCATATTAGGAGGGGGCGCAGGGACTCAACTCTTTCCTCTTACCAGCAGAGCAGCGACACCTGCTGTAAGAAAACAGCTATAGATGTATATTTGATTAATTTAATTTTTTGTAAATTAATTTAGTGGTTAAAGAAGAGCTGCTTAGCCTTTGTTAAATGTTCAATTAGTTAATTATTCTTATGTGATGAGTTGGTATGATCTACAGGTTCTTGTAGGGGGGAGCTATAGGCTTATCGACATACCAATGAGCAATTGTATCAACAGTGGCGTAAACAAGATTTGTGTACTCACTCAGTTTAACTCTGCCTCCCTCAATCGACACATTTCCCGCACCTATTTTGGAAATGGTGTTAACTTTGGGGATGGATTTGTGGAGGTATAGAACCCAGCAGAAATTATATTGATGTCAGATATTTCATAAATTTATTTGTACTTAAAAGCAACATGAATAGGTTCCCTCTTATAAAACGGAAAAACAACTTAGGTTTGACTGATTTCTCTCCTGATAACTATTTACCAAGTATTGCAGAATAAAATCTGCATCATTGGCAGTTAAGTCTTTGGTTATCAAGAGCAGGAAACAGATCACAATTTTCTATGTCATAAATGAATGGACCAACCAATATGTGTGTTCTTTGGTAATGATTTTGCAAGATCCTTGCTTTTTATGACTCAAAATGTTCCCATTTGGCAAATAGGTTCTGGCAGCCACTCAGACACCAGGGGAAGCAGGAATGAAGTGGTTCCAGGGAACAGCTGATGCTGTGAGGCAATTCTTGTGGGTATTTGAGGTGGGTGTGGAACTTTTTATTGGCGGTATAACCAAAGCAGACCCAGATATAAATAGATGGACCTTTCACCTACATTTTGAAGAAAAATTACACTTCACCTCCCTCAAACTATTATTCCTTTTGCAATATAACAACCAAACTATTAAATTGTCAACCTCTGACCAAACAACTGCTTGTGGAAATTTGCCCCATTTTAACAGATTCAGCCGTCAAACATGTGCTACACCGTTCACCAGCTATTTTCATCCATCCAATGGTTAGATCTTAACAAGGGAATTAATTGTAGCTTATGTTTCAAACTGAAGACAAAGTGACAATAATTTGGTAGTTAAATTGCAAATAGCAATGAGTTTTAGGGGTAAAGTATATTTCTTTTTAATTTTCATTCCTTTGAACTTGAACTCTTGAAGTGGAGTCTGGTATATATTACATTGATTATTGCAGGATGCCAAGAATAGAAACGTCGAGAATATAATGATCTTGTGTGGGGATCATTTGTACCGAATGGATTATACGGACTTCTTGCAGGTATACCATAAGTTATATAATAAGATCCACTCATTTGATTTTTCCCGTCTTTAAGAAACTTGGTTTATCTATATTCAATGAATCAACAGAGCCATGTTGAGCGAAATGCTGATATTACGATATCATGTGCAACGGTGGGAGACAGGTTTGTTCACTCTTATTTTTGTCTTGTCCTTTAAATTTTGTCTTTATGGGTTGATTTGCTCTGATCATCTAATGATCTTTAATGTTTTCTGTGTTTACTAACACAACAATTTCTTCTGCTAAGAAAGTAGAAGCAGCTTTCTCCTCTCATAGGAGAAAACAAGAAGAAAAGGATTTTCCTCTGTTATATGAACTTAATTTCATCTAAAATAGATTTGGCCCTTTTCAGCCGTGCATCAGACTATGGTTTGGTGAAGATAGACAGCAGAGGCCGTATTGTGCAATTTGCTGAAAAACCAAGGGGAGCTGACCTGAAAGCAATGGTAACCAGTTAGTGCATCCAATGCTAAGAATTGATTTTCTTCTTCCTATCCTAAAGATTTGTTGTCTCTCTTTTTAGCTTGATACCCTGGACAATTACTAGATTCGATCACACTTGGGAAAAGATTTAAATTTTATATGCCAATGGTTTTGCCCAATGAAGCTCAAAAAGTTTCCAAATTTTTCTTTCTTTGAGCCTTTTGTAAGCTAACTGCAGACATCAGAATGATCTATCCTGAAGATTTTGAGCATGTTTCCCACATTGTTGGTATCTGCTTTTATCTATGCATGTCTTTTTAGACAGTAATTGAATCCCATGTTACTAACAATTACAAAAATTTACTTACATCTATGCAGCAAGTGGACACACGTCTTCTGGGGTTGTCCCCGCAAGATGCTGTGAAAGCCCCATATATTGCTTCAATGGGAGTATACGTCTTTAAGACGGATGTTTTACTGAAGCTTTTGAGGTGGAGATATCCTACAGCTAATGATTTTGGATCTGAAATCATTCCGGCAGCTGTGAAGGAGCATGATGTCCAAGTAAGAGAGCTCTTAAAGTTATTGAAAAAATATCTTCAAAGTTTGAAAAATACCTCTGTTATTGCTGGTTCCTGAAGGGTGTTCTTTTTTTTTTTTTTCCAGTAAGGCTTGGCTCTGACAGATTTCTCTTTTTTGGCAGTCTTTCATATTTAGAGATTATTGGGAAGATATTGGAACCATAAAGTCCTTCTTTGATGCTAATTTGGCCCTTACCGAGGAGGTTTGTTTAATATTTTTAAGATTAATATATTTGGATCTGATAGTCCCAGAGTTCCATTGGATGCATATTATTTTTCATTGAGCTCTAACTCAACACATTTCCTCCCTTCATAAGAAAGGGGAGGGTGAGGTTTTGGGTTATGGACACATTGTATGACTAACCATCTGAACAAATCCTAGTCTTATGTCTTTCTATGAAATAGACCCGCCTGTTTATTCCTTGTTTTGCTCAATCATACCTTTTTTGTCAAATAGGGTGAGGTT
This sequence comes from Platycarya strobilacea, assembly GCA_036898215.1. NCBI lineage: Eukaryota > Viridiplantae > Streptophyta > Magnoliopsida > Fagales > Juglandaceae > Platycarya > Platycarya strobilacea. The sequence goes on along the minus strand of CM072554.1, from coordinate 7,706,954 downwards.
CTGCCTGTAACACTTTGAAGGCTTTGAAGTTTCTATTATAAGCGACTTGTACATAGCCCATTACTACTGAAAACCAGACCTTCCATTGTATGAAACTTATATATAATTGTCTTATTTCCTTGTTATGAAATTGACGTATATGCAGTAACCATCTCATTTTTGCAGTTTCCAAGTTTTGAATTTTATGACCCCAAGACACCCTTTTACACATCTCCTTTATTCTTACCACCAACAAAGATTGACAATTGCCGGGTATGCCAACAGACTTTGGCTCTTGTCACTTGCTTCATTGAGTTACTTGCCTTTCATGCTTCAATTGGGTTTTGCAGATTGTGGATGCAATAATCTCACATGGATGTTTCTTGAGAGAATGCAGAGTTGAACATTCAGTAGTCGGTGAACGCTCACGAATAGATTACGGTGTTGAGCTCAAAGTAATCTATCACTTTTTCTGCATTTTAATCTTCAAATACAAAGAACCCAGTAGACTAGAGCGCGTTGTTTTGGTGGCTTCAAGAACTTAGTTTTGAGTGGCAATCTTCCATTTACAGGATACCGTGATGATGGGTGCAGACTATTACCAAACTGAATCTGAAATTGCCTCTCTCTTGGCAGAGGGGAAGGTCCCAATAGGGATTGGACAGAATACAAAAATTAGGTAGCTGGCCTTGGAATCGAGAATTATTAATTCCAGATTTAATTGTAGAAAGTTCAATGCTGACAATGTTCATTTTTTTCCTTGAAAGGAACTGCATAATCGACAAGAATGCAAAGATTGGGAAAGGAGTTATCATCATGAATAAAGATGTAAGCATACCACTCATGCTCAGCCTTGCCTTCTTATTGAACTTTTTTAGGGCATAGAACTTCTGATCGAAGGAAAAATGTTCATTTTTGCTTTCTATCTGAATTTTATCATTGCAGGGTGTTCAAGAAGCGGATAGGCCAGAAGACGGATTTTACATTCGGTCAGGCATCACCGTTATTGTGGAGAAGGCGAAAATAGAAGATGGCTCAGTTATATAAATGGATCTCAAGTACTTTCTTTCAGAGACTGAATAGGTGCCTCATTATTAAGGAAAGAAGCAAACAACAGCCAGCGTCTGCGTGAAATCTAGAAGAGCTTTGCATCTTAAGAAAGGATTATTAGCTTATTATCCTGTTAAGAGTTGGCAGATGCAAGAAGTAAATAAATAAAGCAGAATGCTGGCGGTTGTCTGGGTGGGCAGGTGGTTGCCTTCTTCCTTTTTATTGGGTTTTTCATCATAGCCACAGACGCTCTCTGTATCCTTACTTATCAGGAATAATGGTATTGATGAGTTGAGTCGTATGACTCGTATCACTATCAAATCTTCTATGTTAATATATGAAAAATATGTAACTTTAAAAGATGATCTCTTTATTTAACCGGATTAGAAGGTTTATGTATGGATCCATTTATTAGGAAGTAAAAGAGCATTAAATTTCTCTCTTCTTGGCTCGCTTAAACGTAATCCAAATCAATCGGATACTAGAAGAGACCTCATTTTCCGACTTTTTTATGATACAAATCAGCAAAGTTGATCTCGGCGGCTTCCCTCCGACGCTTTTCCGATCACACCCCCATCAGCTACATTCCTGTTTCTGGCATCAAAAAAATTCATCCGGCAGGTCGATCAATATTATTAATAAGCACTAGAAATATTAATTTTTCTCCTTCCAACTTGATTTTGTGAGGAAAACAAGAAAACCATACTGACTACGACAATTATTTTTCAGTTTCTCTTTAATTGTTTTTCTCATTTATTATAAGCTCACGGATTAAAAACTGCGGATACTTTTTAAGGATGCTTTACAGATGTACGATAATTATGTGCTTGATGTACGATCAGGAGAAAACACAGTAGAAGCTCCAGAAATGATCAGAAGGAAAGAAATCACACAGTAAGTGTAAATAATGTACAAACACAGGATACTCGAAAGGGAATTTTAAGCTCCTCCCTCTCTCTCTCTAATGTCGCATACATATGCGTTTTGTCTTCGTGTCGGTTTCTTTTCTATGAATTAAGTGCTTGGTTCCTGGGCAGTACTCAGGTCTCACTCTGATTATTCTGGGAGGAAGAGGAGGCCACATCAGCAGCATGGCAGATACTTTTGAAGTCGTCATGATATTGCCATGTTCAAGAAACAAATCCTCTTTGGAGTTCCTCCAACTGCACGTCAAGAAAACCTATTCTTCTAGAGAGAGATGAAAAACAACAGATGACTCACAATCAGAAAAGAAAATGAACAAAAAAAAAAAAAGCTACTCCATATATCTTCCCACTGATCCGATTATGATGCATGGCCAAAGCTTTGCTTCCCCTTCTCAACAACTTAAACGGGCACTACTCCATTGGACCTCTTTTTTAATTTTCCTTCCACGGATCTCTCTGCTTACTCTTAAACAAACCCATATTGCTCTTGGCACGGTTATCTCAAGACCCCTTCGGAATTCCAAACAACGAAAGACCCTCTTTTCCTAAACTCACATGAACGGAAACCACGCATAGCCTTCCCCATCAGAGCCATAGCAGCAAGGCTTGGAAATTGCTTCTTTTGAAAATCATCTAATGTTGCCTTTGAACACTGTGGCTGACAAACCACCGCAGATTTGGGTGTCTTTCGGGGAGAAGTAGCCGAATTATGACACCACCGCCGAATCCAAGGATGCGAAAGAGTTATATGTTGACTTTTCTTCACTGAATCAACAGTAGAAGGATCACCATTCCTAAGAAATATAGCATTTTGATCTAACGCCATCTTCTCTTTTCCACGGCATCTACCCATGGTAGGATCCGAACTGGTTGTGCCACATTTCAAAACTTTGCTGAAGAACTTGTTGACTTTTTCATGGGAAGAGGGTTCTTCCAATTTTGAGCTCTTGGTACCATGAGCAGAGCTACAAGAACTCATCTTGAGTCGTTTGACCCACCTGCTGCTTGGCTCAGGTCCCAGATGGCCATCAGGACAACCACTAGATTTGGAAGTCCCCGGCTGCTCAGCATGTGAGAGGAGGAGGTGTTCCATGTCCAAACTCTGGGTTCTTGATAGGCTAGTCTCCCTGCAACCCCCTGGGCTTGCCAAAGCAGGAAGATCAGGAAGTGCTTGATTTATATCACATAACTCCCTGATCATGGGTATGCTCCTCATTTCTTCTCTAGCTGAAGCATCTGCAGCTCGAGAGGTTGGTGACTTCCCCTTGAGGCCCTACAAATCTCAATTTTTGTGATTGCTTTAGTATAGCACGCAGAAAGCTTAAATACTAGCACATAATCATTCTTGTACAGGATGACTACTACGAGCCCAATTTACTTGGAAGACAAACACATGTTCTAGTCAATAAGACAGCTACTAATGGGACAACCTAAAAAGAATCAAGATCAAGAGTTACCTTATCAGATGGGGATGAGGCAAGACCTGCAGCAAACAGGCAGCACTATCAGCCAGTGATCGAAAAAGCTTAACAATACACATGCAAATTAAGCACAATAATGCCTATAGAACAAAAATAAACTACAGCAAGACCATCAATATTCTCGTCCACCACACAATAAAAAGCATCTTATTCTTTAGTGTAATGATTTAGAACCTGGATTTCTATCCATAAAACTCGGTTCAATGCCATTGAATCGAATCCAGAATATTGAACACAGCAGTATACATACCAGGAAGATGGCTCTCCCGCAAAGCATCCATGTCCATGGTATCAGTTTCAGCTGATGATTCGGTCTTCAATCCAACTGAAACAATTGCATCTTTAACATATCCTTGCCCATCACTTTCTGTGGAGCTGTCTAGAAGTTGCAGTTTCACTCCTTGCTGAACTTGGAAACGGAAATCAGGTGATAAACTGAGAAGCTCGCCAAAATATTTTCCTTTGAATTTGGCAGATGCGGTTGATTCTCTCAATATTTGATGTTTATCAGATAAGGCAACATTGGTCTTTTCCGTGATCATAAAATGGCGAGTTGTTTGGGAGAACTTGGAAGGACTTCTAGGTGATCCTCCAATGGAGTTGATGGAAGCGTATATTCTCATAGTCTCCACATCATGAACAGAGTATGGAAGTCTTGGTAGCAAATGACATCCATGATATAAATCTTCTGATTCGGTCACCTCTGGGGGGCTGCTCTGGCTTGGAAACCATTCCATACCTGAATGGTTTTGCATATTATGCCACTGTTTAGCAAGAAAATGTGTTTGCTGGTTACTACTGCTTGTAGAGGGATCGTGGAGCAACAGAGTTGCATCTTCCTGCCTAAGCAACGACTTCCCACATGTTCTGGAGTCTAATAGGTTGCTCATTTTCTTCTCATGAACCAAAATGGTGGAATGGCTGCAATGATTGGTATCCTGGACACATTCTTTGGATGTCATGATGGAGTTTGATTTATGTATTTCTTCTTTTCTAGACACAAAGGGCTGCAATGGAGTCCCTCTGCTGTTAAATTCATGTGGTACAAGTTTTAAACTTGACCCCGTAAGATCATCATGAAGAGATGTTGAAGCAGCTGGGCTGTTCATATCAAGATCTTTGTGAAATTTCACCTGCTTGTCTGAGTAATGTGAGATGCCCCCAGATTTAAAACGACATTCAAGAGTGCCTGTTTCTGGAGGAGCCCTTGCAGATTCTGAAGGTAAATGGCTTCTGTGAAGTGAACCAGTAATATGTCCATACTTGGAGCCATCTTGAGAGCTTGGTGCTCCCCCATGACACGTGGTTTCATCATTCTCTAAAGCCAAAACACCACCCTTTCTTTTCTGAGAAAGACTGAACATGGGAAAGGGCTGGGAACCCAAACTTTCTCTCCTGAGTCGTTTTGAACCTGCTGCCAAACTCTCATTAATAATATCGACTGTCTTGGATTTAGCTACTTCTGCAAATCCTTTGGCATTAACTTCCGTCCCTATCGCTGGCCCACTAAGTACAGGGTGCTTCACAGGATCATGAACTTCTTGCTTGGAACCATAATGAATTGACATATTACCGCAAGCCTGAGTAGCTGACTTACAGTTTGTTCCTATCGAGTGACCCATCCAAACAGATTGGTAACGACGCACTGGTTTACCCGCCATTGCATCACTTCCATGATAGGATTGTGTAACTTGATCGGACATGGCACTTAATTATGTTTCCCAATCAATAACTATCCCTCATCAGTTCATCATCACCTGTACATACCATTCAGCAATAAGGAAAAACAAAAGTTTAGGGATGTCCACATTTTATCATGTATATGATTGCCACTTCAATATGGTTAGACGAATGATCTAAAGCTCAAAAAAGTCATATATACCTAGCACATAAATCCACATGACATGAAGGATATGCAAAAATACATAGTGGGCTATTTTGTAGCAATGTAAATTGGGCACCTATTACAAAATCCTATTGTTTCATTAAACTGTAGCCCGAGGATGTCAAAATCTCCTAATTATTTCCAACAATTTATTCACTTCAAGAATAATCAAAGTAAAACAACGAAGTGTTTTAGTCATTTGCAGCATCCATAGCACGTCTTCTTGAGTTTTTAGAAAGCTTTGGTACAAGGGAGGCCTAGCTTGAATATCCTGAAATTGAATACCCTCTACCTTTCGCTCTTTTGTTAAATAGAATTAAAAATTACAAAATAACAAAATAACAAAAAAGGACTTACCATGGGTGACGGAGACAGCGAATATAGAGGTGTGAGGTTCAAGAGAGGCCGTAGATCCAGAGCCAGAGATCGAAATAAAAACAGGAAGTTCTTGAAGTTCAGAGATGGAAATCTTGTGGACGAGGATAATTGGAAGTATAAATACCAAATAGCAGTGGAGGAGGAAAAGCAGGAACAGGAAGAAGAGAGAGCTTAGCGGAAGCTGGGAGTTTGAAGCCGAATTTCACTTTGTATCTGTTCAGTTTTTCTTTGCTCTACTTAGCCGCATACACGCTTAGGCTGTAAGCAGGAGAGAGAGAGAGAGAGAGAGAGAGAGCGCAACAGGTCGTCAAGCGAAGGGACCCGCCCACCTTCACTTTTCCAATTGGTCATTGTTCTGTTCTGTTCTGTTTTTCTTTCTTACTCCGATGTCATATACAACGTATAAATATTATATAATTATTTTTTAAAAAAAGTGATTTTTTAAATTCTTTTTATATACATAGTATATTTATGTAACTATCGTATAATTATTTTAAAGAAATAAATAAATACTAAATTTATATAAAAAATATTAAATTTTTAAATAAAATATTTTGGACTAAAAAGAAAATACATAAAAATAATTTTATATACTAGTATAATATGATATAGATGGTTAGATTATAAAATTATTTTTATTATAAAGTAGATATAATATATCAGATAAAATTATGTCAATTTATAAAATTATTTTATATAATTTATTTGAAAATATAGCAGTCCTAATTTTTTTAATTATAAATCTCACTATTTTTAATTATATAAAAACCTAAATTTTTAATAATAAATTCAACTCTTCTTTAAAAAAAGCATTATATCTAATATATATACTCTACACATTAAAAATTTAATGCATTATTTAAGGCTTTCTTAGGATAAATTGACGGTAGAAAAAATGGGAATGCTTGGAATAATCTTAGGAGTTGGAATATAGAATTCTTTTAGGCTATATTTGAATGTTAAATTCATTTCAATATATCATCAATATGATCTATTATTTTTTCTTATTTTATAAAAATAAAAAAATAAATATATCTCAATTTATTTCATACGTCAACCCATTTCAAACTCAAATTATCTTCATCAATTCCACAGCCTAGAATTTCAAAAAAAAAAAAAAACCACAGCCTAGAATGCTATGTATTGGTCAGCCCCCTTATCTGTAAAATTATAATTATAATATCTTCCTAGATTTGCTGGAAGTCTGCACGTTGTCAGCTGCTACAAATATCTTCTATTTTGGACAAAAATATCTTCGCCAGCCGAGGTTACCGACAAAGCTGCATCTCCGGTCAAACGGAGCATAATGTGTGAGGTGTGTGTTGTAACACGCATCGTTTTTGTTCATTGTTGATAAAAATAAAGACCGAAATTCAAAGAAAAATGTTTGGGATAAACTACCCTCAGCACATCTTATCTCACGTGTTACTGTTCATATGCATGAACAGTAACATCCCTCAGAAATGCCTTCATATAACTACACGAAAATATGGTGATCCTGTATATTACTATATATATATATATATACAGGAGCGGAACCAGGAGTTGATGTTTGGGGGGCGATCAATTTAAAATTTTCGCTTTAAATTAAGCTCGACGACGATCTTTTATAGAATAAAATTCTTCCATTATCATTTCTGAAGTGAAATTTTTGGCAATTTCTTTTTCAATATAAACTAGTAAATGATCTGCAAGAAATTCATCTTCCATTCGAGTTCTCAATCTAGTTTTTACAAGTTTCATTGCAGAAAATGCTCGTTCAGTAGTAGCAGTAGAAACTGGAAGAGTTAAGACTAAACGAATTAACCTGTCAATCAAATAATAAATTTTTGACTTTTCTGAAATTGCTAGTCCTCTACATAATTCAGATAATGTAGACATATCTTGAAAATCTGGATGCGTCAAGACATCTAGCTCATAGTGCTGCAATTGAATTTTCAAAAGGAATTTTTCTTGCTCAGTAAAATCCTGTGGGTAAAACTTCTCAGCTAATTTGCATACGTCATCAATATTAAATGATTTGTATGAACCTTTAGGGTTTAAAGCAGCACTACGAATAAGAAGTTCTATTGCTTGGTCATTAAATCTATGGTTCAATTCTTGCAATTGGAAGTCTATTGTAGCAGTAAATATATCAATCCTCAAATGATGCTCAATTGTTGTCCTTTCAACTTGACGACGAGATTTTCCTCGAATATATTGGTCATTCATATCAGGAATATCAATTTGGTGTTTTTTACAAAATGATCTAACATCAATAAGTAAAGACTCCCACCCTTCATCTCTTAACTTTTGAATGAGTACTTTTGTGGTTGAAACTAGGCTCATGACATTCACAATATCTTGAGAATTTTGTTGTAAAGATTGGCAAAGTGCATTAGTGATTCCCATTATTTTTTTCATCATATGTAATATCAAAATAAATTCAAAAGATGTCAATATCATGTAAGCCGCTTCAGCATCACCACGTTGAGAATAATTTGATCCCTCACTTGAGATAGTATTTATAACTGTGCAAGTAGCATCGAACATCCTCATCAAGCTACATATAGATTGAAAATGTGATCCCCATCTAGTATCTCCAGCCCTTTGTAGTGTACCAATTTGATTAATCCCTTTTCCAGTCTCAATCTCATTGGAAGTAATCAAACTTTCAATTACAACAGTTTGAGCAGCTTGTAATTCATCATTACGTTTAGAAGAACCAACAACAATATTAATAATAGATGTCAAATGGACAAAGAATTGATGAACATGTTTGGCTTCTCTAGAAGCTGCAACTAAGGCTAATTGTAGTTTATGAGCCCAACAATGTATATAATATGCATAAGGACACTCTTTGAGAAATAAAGCTTGTAGTCCATTCCATTCACCACGCATATTACTTCCTCCATCATATCCTTGACCTCGGATATTCTCAACTTGAAGGTTGTAACAAGAAAGAATAGCACATATCTCATTTTTTAGAGTTAGTGTCATAGTATCTTTGACATGCACAATATGAAAAAATCGTTCTCTAATAAAACCATCTTTATCAACAAATCTCAAAATGATAGACATTTGTTCTCTTTTAGACTCATCCCGAGCTTCGTCAACAAGAAGACAAAATTTGGCATCTCCGATTTCTTCGCAAATCACATTTCGCACTTATTTGCAAATATATGCAAAATTTCCTTCTGAATTTTGGGTGATGTATATTTGGCATTCTGTGGAGCATTTTCCAGGACAACTCCTTTAACTTGATCATTATAATCTGCCAAAAACTTTATCAATTCAATAAAGTTACCTTGATTTTTTGATTCAGAGCTTTCATCATGACCTCTAAATGCACATGCTTGGAATGCCAACCATCGAATACTATCTATCGAAGTTTTGAGTCGCAATTGATTATTCTTCATCTCTTGTGATGATTGTTTTTCAACTAGCTTGTCAATATGTCTTGAATGATTCATTAGATCCTCACAACATTTTACGGCATTTTTATGTGGTGAATTTGGATCTTTTCCCACATGTCCTATTAAAGGACAACTCATTCCATCATTCACTTTTTTCCAATTATCAAAACCTTTATTGGTAAATGCATCTGATCCTGAGCAGCCTATTGATTTTTTAGCAAAAACGTAGCATGGAAGACAAAATACAGCATTCTTCAAAGGTGAGTATTCTAACCAATTTGAATATCTTTGAAACCAAGAAAATTGGAATCGACGACGTTGATTGCCTATTCCTGAAAATGGATATTCTAAAAGTTTAGGTTGATATGGACCAGCTTTAAGATAGGTACGTCGTATCTCATCTTGTATGTTAGTAGGAAATTCCCATATTTGTGGACGTAATCCTGGATCACGTTCCAAACAAGTATCATCCATCTTTTCAGGTTGTATTCTTGGAGTTTTAGAGGGACGCTCATCACGTTCCAAACAAGTATCATCCATCTCCTTAGATTGCATTCTTGAAATTTTGAAGGGACTGGGACGCTCACTATTTCTAGAAACATCATGTTCCGTCGTGACGGGGTCCTCTAAATGTATATCTAATTCTATATTACTCTCCGACTTGTCTACGTCTTTTTTTTTTAAAAAGAATCAATTGTTCTTGATTTGTTCATATTTTTTAAATTAAAAAAAAACATATAAATCAATAATAAATTTGAGAAGTGCCTAATAATATATGCAGTAATGTAAATCTATATATCAAATTATTTCTAAGACATACAAATTTTAATTTTCTTCAAGCTATTAGCTATACCTATACATATATATTATATAATATATATATTAATAATATTATTATATATATAGATATTATATATATAATATATGTTGTATCAGTATGCACAAATAACAAATCAATTATATATATATGTGCTGTATGTAGTATGCTCAAATATTAAAATTTTAACAAAACTATATATAATATATTAATATGAGCACGAATTGATTTGAACAAAACTATATAAAAATTATAATATATTATTTAGGTTTTAGAATGACATTAATCAGTTAATCACTATAGTGACATAGTCTATATATTAAATCTAAAACAACAGCATAATACAAATCTATTATTTATATATTTATTTCTCTATATGTATTTATTTGCTAGGCTAAATATATTATTAATTAATTTATATATATTTAATATTATATATAAATAATGAGCCCAATAAGAACAATAGAATCTGGAACTTGGAAGTGGAAGCTGGAAGCAGAAATACGGGCCAGTGGCCACGGCTCTGTTTTGTCTGTGTCTTCCCTGTGCAGCGTGCTCACGTCCAGCCTCCAGGCCTCCGGCATTTGTCTCGCAACTCACAAGGGAACCACAACCAAGGGCAAGGCTTGAGGCGACCAGTACCAGAAGGGTCCGGCGCAGCCCACGCAGGCAGCAAGTTGCAAGTTGCAACAAACTTGAACGCAGCGGCAGGGGCTCTGGCTCACGGAGTCACAGACTCACAGAAACAGAGTCTGATTGTTTCAACTCAGCGACACACCGACACGGCAAGTTAGCTAGAAACTTAAAGGCGATTAACTTCAGTCTGAGATGAATGAAGTTTCGGAACTCTGTGATTCGGTAGACTGCACTGTGAAGAGGATGAAACTTGATTGAAAGTTGAACTTGGCCCACTGGAACCAATGCAAATGACAGAGACAGAGTATATATAATATATACGCAACTCACACCGTCACACGTAAATTGCAACGGTACAAAGGACTCGGAGTTTAGAGGGACTGAAGCATCACTCATCTGTTTAGAGGGACTGAAGCCTCTCAGGTCTGGTACAGCATGCGGTTTTAGAGGGACTGATGAGTGATGTTTGATCTGTGATTCTGTCTCGTGCTGCAACTGGTTCATGGCATGGACCGTTGGTTTGAATTTATAATCTATAGATAAGTACCGTAAGTTGGACATGGACCATTGGTTTGAATTAATTTTGTAGTTCTTAACTCGATGGCAAATCGGCGATGACTGAGTGATGTTTGATCGACTGGCTCGTGTGCTCCTGTTGCGACTGTAACAGACTTGGGGGGCGGTAAAGTCACCGTTTGGGGGGGCTGGGTTGTAGTAATTTAGTACTAAACTGATGTTTTAGAAAATTTTGGGGGGGCGGTAGCCCCCAATGCAATACACAGGTCCGCCCCTATATATATATATATATATATATATATATAAATATAGGAGAATCAAAACCTACGGAAACTCACCTTTTGAGGGGGAAAATTACCCATTTACTCACCAATAATTCTATACACTGATATCACGTCCCGATCATTGACCCCTGAATTTGTTCACGACCACAATAATTTATACGAGTTTTTTGTAATAATAATATGAATTCTATAAGAAAAAGTAAGTTTTAAATATTTTATTATGATAAATTTATTTTTTATTTTTTATAAAGAATTTTTACAAAATTTATGCACTAAAGACTTGTATATATATATATATTTATTTAAAATAATTTTTCTTACTATTCATATTTATAAACTATATTATAAGTTTAAGTAAAATATTTTGATTTTATAGATAAATTAAATAAATTTTTCAAATTTTTTCTTTGTAAATAAGAATATTTTAATTAATTTTATTTTTTAACTAAAATTTTATTTATTTATTTTTTAAATTATAAAAAATTTCATAAAAATAGAATGTACGTAATATTACCATTTTTTTTACGATATATAAGAAAGAGTTCAGTAAGGGTCAGATGTATGGATTGCGGATGGGTTCGGCTGGTACGAGTCGAGCCGAGGACGCAGGAGCTGAATCGAGAAAAACGAACGGTCCATATTAACGCACGCGTTGGATACAAGGATCACCACACACGGGGCATCCCATCTCATTTTTGTTTGATCGATATTTGTCCACGTCATCTCCGTACTAGGGTTAATGTGACTTCCTTAAAAACAAGCAAGATATTTGTTTTCCAAATGGAGTTTCTGTTCCATATTATCTTATCTTTTTTTTTTTCGATATTATCTTATCGTTTGATGCTTTAATCATTTTCTGAATATTTATTTCGAAATTCTAGAAAATGTTTAACTCATCGGGATTAAATGGTCTTTTTTCCCCTTATTGACGGGCTAACAAAATAAAAATCCATCTATCTCGGACAAAGTCGTAAATCTTGTTTAGGTGAAATAAGAGTTAATCCATTATAAGTCCAAAATTTGATTAAAATTTGAGATTTTGGTTCAAGTTAAAATCTTTGTAGAAGTTAGTTTATATTGGACTAACCATTTTAAAATTAAAATAATAATATAATAATATAATATTTTATTATTTTTATATTCTGCAAATATATTAAATAACAGATTAATTTTTGTTTAAGATGAATATTTCCAACCATGGAGGATTATTGTGCTTACGGGTTTAGAATTAAAAAATAAAATAAATAACGAAAGAAAAAGATGGCAGATAAACATGATTAATTCTTTAATTTATTGACTTGGTGATTAAAAGTTATAATGGTGCAATCTTTTGGTGTGAGAAGCTGAGAGAAACTATAAAAAAAAAAAAAAGAAGAAAAAGTGAATAACAGAAAATATGAGAAAAGGAAGATGTCTATTGAAAACAATTATAGAGTAAAGCAATAGTTTGAAGATGAACAATGATTAGCCAAATTTGAATAAGGATATAGATTTATTGTAGCTCAAAATTTGAGTTTTAGATGTTTGTCTAGTCTAATCTACCATACTTTGAGCTATTTAACTAAAATTTGATTAGTTACTACATTTGATTAAGTCAATATTAATACTCTAAACATAAGTTTTAAGTATAAAAAAGGGTTATTAAATTTGAATTTAGGCAATATAAAAGAGAATAAAATGTCGAGAGATTGAGTGGGAGAGAGTGAGTGGCTATGAGAACCTCACCACCCCCCACAAATGTGTTTAGGACACTTAAAAGACTCCACTCTTCGAGTAGGAATAGATGAGTTTTTCTTTTATAAGAATATTTTTATACAAGCACAATTGATTTGAGCTAAATAACACTCTTTAATAGAGATGTACCATGTAGACAGCACATGTTAACAACCATATGACCGCATTATAGAGGAAACAAAAATTTCTCTCTCTCTCTCTCTCTCTCTCTCTCTCTCTCTCTCTCTCTCTCTCTCTCTCTCTCTCTCTCTCTCTCTCTCTCTCTCTCTCTCTCTCTCTCTCTCTCTCTCTCTCTCAGAGCTTATGAAAAAAAAATTCTCCCTCCCATCCTCTATTTCTTCTTTCTAGAAAAGATTTAATACTCTTTTTCTTTGAAATCAATCTCTCTCGATAAGCCCAAAAAATCATCGTCGATCTCTTAATCGACAAATGGATTGCATGCGAGAGTCACCTTCTTCTCCAAAAAAATCTTTGATATCAATTATAAAATAAAATTCTGTCACGTGACTTTTTCTTTTTCTTCTAAAATTGTATGTATTTTGTGAGATTACTTTGTTTGCAAATTTAATATCTTAAATTAAAATGGCTCTTTTACTTGTGATTCACTTTGCTGCCATTAATTTCTAATGGCTATCCTTCACGGTTGCAATTGAACATGTGAAAATGTGTTGTGCTTTCTAATGTAAATACTTCATGGTAGTATTGTTTGTGTTCCTTTCTTTTGCAAGTTATTGTTATGCACCTTGCTTGTTTGTGAATGGTTGTATACTACAAAATAATATAGCGCTTGCAAAAACGCCCTCGTTTGTGATGTATTTCGCTACACATTATTACATTTTACTTGCATCTCCTTAATAAAATTCAACATCACTTGTAAAAGAAAAAGATGCTACAATGGAGCTTGTTGCTCTAGTCTGATCCAGAGCTCTTTCGACATTGTGACAGTTGGACGGCATGCGACGTTGTGGTAGGTGTAAAGTGTAATAGTGTTGAAGTGGGTCTCTTAGAAGGAAAACACATCCGCTAATAAAAGTGGGAATTTTGCTTTTGCCATGTCTTATAATGTCATAAAAGTGTAAATTATGAAATCTGATGTGTTAGCATAACTTCGCAGAAGAATTTTTTTTTTAAATGTAAATAACATTTTGCATCTATACGTACACAAAATTCTAGCGTCTTTCTTTTTCCTCTTCTCAAGTTCTTGGTCCAAATCCTAGCATTTTTCTTTTTTCTCTTCCCAGATTTCTGAACCTTAGTGACGAAGACAATTTCGAGATTGTGATTTCGTTAAGATTGCAATGAAGGAGCTATATCCAAGCGATTGCAATTTCGATTGCATGATGATTTTAAGATTGTGTTTGCAATTTTTGGTATTGATTTCGGGATGATTTTGTCATGATTTTGGGATTGTGATTTCTGTATTGATTTTGAGATATTTTGAGACGATTTCGATATTGATTTCGAGATATTTTAAGATGATTTCGAGATAATTTTGAAATTGCGATTGAATTGTGATTACGAAAGCGTGTGATGAAGATAAAAAAAAAAAATTGTTAAAAAATATTTAGCAGCGAACAATACTGATGTTACATGTAGCGACTCTGTCCTTCGTAACAATTTCATTGTAGCTATTCAATTTAACTATTCTATCATAGTATCGTAGCATGATTTTAAAACTTTTATTTATTTATTTTACATAAATATTTATTTTAACTATTCTATTAAAAAGTGCTTTTTGATTATTTTGATGAACAAAGAGTGTGACCTTAATTTGTGGTTTGTAAGTGGGAAAGTACGTCCGAATGTCGCATCACTTATAATTGATGAACAAATAATAATTATTTTTGGCACATGACTACAAAATGTTGATTGACTTCTGAGCTTGTATATTTATTTTCTTATTTTATCCGTTCTCGTTTTCCCTCCTAATTTCCCGTCTACCAAACAAGAAGAATATTTTATTCTCCTCTCCATTAAATATAAACAAAATGAAACGAAAAGAATATTCCACCGAATAATCTCTTATATATTGTCCTCGGACCTCGACTCCTCCTCAAGAAAACCAAACACGTTTTACAAATTACAATTGCAATTTTTAACATCAAGCTAGCGATGCCGATTCACTATACGACATGACTTTTACCTATAATTTGCAATATCAAGACCAGAAATACACCATGGATTCAAGTTTTCTTGTCGTTGATTTTAGTAACGCTATGTCAAAATTACACGTATACAAATTAATATGATTACTTAAGTTAATATGAACAATAGGTATGAAAAGTATTAAAATAAAAAATTTTACTTATAGTTGTTTTTATATATTATTTTATGAATTTTATTAATATGATTGAGTGTATTAATTGTTAAATATATAAATTATTTTAACTAATCATATTAATAAAATATGTCAAACTTATAAACAAATGACTGTATGTCAGTTTGTTGTAGAATATAGTTACGATTCACGCATAATTTTTTTTTTTTTTTATCGTTTATTAAAACTTAAAAAAAAAAAAAAAAGAATCGAATAATAGCCCTCTCCTTGTCACAGATCTGCTGCCTGCTGGCTTTTCGCTTCCTCTCATTAATTTTTTGTCTGTGTTTGCTGCTAAAGCTCAAAACAACAGTCATCCAAGGTCAGCTCTCCAATCTTCTCCAACTGATTTTTACTTCCCTAATTATCCTTCATTTATTTCTTGATTTCGATTTGTGTCCTACTCTATAATTTCCGGTTTTGTATTTCCTTATTTATTAATTTACCTTGTATTTAATCTATTTGCTGTGTTTCTTGTGCTGAATTCCATATAAATCTTGGAGAACCTTGTCCGTCTAATTTATGTAAACCCTAACCTCTCTTTGGTTTCTGAGTTTTTTTTTTTTTGTAGGGACAAGAAAATAGAAGTGTGGATCTTGCCTCTTTTATTGTTTGGGGTTTTTGTAGGTGGATGATAGCGGTTCCTTGCATTTTCTCAGTTTTCTTGTGGATTCCCTGTTTTTTTTATTTTCTTGTTTCCTATTCTTTTGGGTGTGTTTACTGGGTGCCACAGATTCCCAATTGTACATTCTGTTCTTGCATTTTTCGGCTAGCATAATTCAAGATTAGGTTTTGTTCCCCATTTCAGGTTGATCTATGAAAGTAGGAGTTAATTATTCTTCATTTAAGTCTTGTTTCCGTGGAAATCCAAATTATAGTCCACATATATGATTATGTATGTATATGTGCACTCGGGAAGACAATGAGCTTAATGGTATTTATATCCAAACAAGCAATGTACTTCATGTAGTATACTTGGGTTTGATTGGAGCTTATTTCTATATTATGAAGGTTGAATTGAATGGACGGAGTTGGAGGCGATATTGCAGCGGCATCACCTGTGAATGTATTTTGGCAAGATGCGTGGAGGCGGTACCAGTATCTTCTGGATAAGTCGACTCCACATGCAGTCTATAGATGGATTGGGACCCTTGTTGTAGTATTGATTTACATTTTGCGGGTTTATTTCGTTCAAGGGTTTTACATTATCTCATATGGGCTGGGGATTTATCTGCTGAATTTGTTGATTGGGTTCTTGTCTCCTTTGGTTGATCCGGAGGTGGATGTGTCAGATGGGCCTATGTTGCCAACAAAAGGTTCGGATGAGTTTAAGCCGTTCATTCGCCGGCTTCCAGAGTTTAAGTTCTGGTAACTGAGCGTTTTCCTGGTTGCTAGTTTTTGGCTTGTTTTCTCCGTCCATTATTTCCATATTGCTTATTACTTTGTGACTTCTGCTATCATGTGATGTGATTCTGATTCTAAAGAAGATTGTGCAATTCTCATCCACTCATGACTTTATATGCCATCTTTATTTAGTTGGGTTTTGCAATTTCTATAATGCCATCTGCATATGTTATTAATTTTTTCATACTTATATAAAAAAAAATGTTATTAATTTTTTCATCAGTTGCTCAGAGAACATGCTTTTATTTGCATCATCAAGGTAAAGAAGGCATATCAGAAGTAAGTAAAGGCAATAAACTCAGGTGAAAGACTAATTGGAGAATATGTGGTTGTGCACTGACTAATTTAATTGCTTAAGTTCCACTTATGCCCAACCATATTTTTGTATGGATAACCAACTGTGGTCAAGCATCGAAATAATATTCACTGTTTTAAAAAGAAGTCCAGGCATCAATTCATTGTTAATACCTCCATACGAATATACTATAAAGAGCTTGTTGGAAGTTGTTGAAACCTTGGCTTTCATTGCTCCATCCTGGTTGTCAGTTCACAAGGCTAAAGATTTTTTAATTTTTTTCAAACAAGGCTCTTGTTATTCATTTATGATTGCATTATTCAAATTTATGCATCTTCTTTACCTTTGCAATTATAGATATCTCCTGTTTGTCTCACTGGTTTGAGATTTCTGGTTATATTTGTCTAACTGGTGCAAAAGCTTCTGGTTGCCCTCTCTCACACTCTCTGATTTTCCTTTGAAGAAGCATAGGGATACAAGGATGATATGTTATAAATTGGATTCTTGTTTATTTGTTTTTAAATGGTAATAACTTTTTTTGCTGCCGCAAAAAACAAAAATGTTTATCTTATAAAAAAATTGCTTCTGCTTCTGCATGTGAATTTAATAGATTGGATTTTGATAAATAAGTGCCAGCATATTTGGTTCTTTATTGTTCATTGCTACATCTTTATGATGGAGAGAATTATAGAACTACGGGATAAAAAATTGCTTTCATTATAAAAAAAAATGTTCATTGCTAATCCTTAGAATGCTCAGCAAAATGGTTTGCTAGGATGTGGCAGATGTTAGCTAGGTTGGTACTACAAAAGAGGTTATACGTCCTTTTACCTTCAGGAATTTCCTGCCATGCAAGGGTTATGTTAGTACTTAAGTGATGGCACATCTTAATGGCTGAAAACTTGCTAGTCCTCTTCCAACATATTGGCCGCTTCTAATAATTGATGTTATTGTACTTGCCTTGGTAATGACGAGTTTTACGTTATAACTTTTCTGGTTACCGAACCCTGCAGAGTGCAGATCCTGCAAAACATCTAAAATGCCCGGTAGCAAAACCTAGCGGGAAGTTGAAATTGATCTTCACCAAAGCATTGTATCAAGGCCACTTAATTGATCAAATTTTTACTTCCTATGGGCTGATACATGTCAGTCCTACTTATAAAAAAAAGATACATGCCAGTCCCACTCTCTTGGTAGTTGGGAAAGCTTGGACAATAATCATGTGAACTTGCTAGATCGATATTGATATGAAAGCCTTTCTTCAATTTTCTGGGGATGCTTCACAATTTTCTTTTTCTTTTTGAGATGCATTGATTGGATGATATTTTTAATTTGCCTAATGTTTTCAGGTACTCCTTCACCAAAGCTTTCTGCATTGCTTTTGTCATGACATTCTTTTCTATGTTTGATGTTCCTGTCTTCTGGCCCATTTTACTTTGTTACTGGATTGTTCTGTTTGTCCTTACAATGAGGCGCCAAATCGCTCACATGATCAAATACAAATATATTCCTTTCAACATTGGGAAGCAGGTGAGAAACAAAAAATTAGTTCTAATTATTTGACTTCATTCTCGTCTGTCTCTGTAGTATCGGTGGAGGCAACTTCATTTGTCATATTAGATTTAGCTAGTGTTGCCGGAGGAGCAACTTTTTGTGTAATTGACTTCTGGTGGGTGGGAAATTAACTTGTTATCTTTGACAGAGGTATGGTGGCAAGAAAGCTTCTGCAAGTAGCAGCGGATCCCGTGGAGACTGAAGCTCGTCTAACTTAATGATTAGAGCAAATATAATTTACCAGATGGCCAAAAACAGAAAAGGCTGTGTGAAGAATCAAGATGATGTAGGATAGTTAGAATTTTTTTTGGTTTAGACACTATCTATCATGTTATGGATTGTAATATGCATTCACAAATATTATCTTGTCATTTTAAATGATACCAGGGAAACTTCATTGTTTATACATGCACATTAGATTCAATTGTGCCGAATTTTATTACTATCATTGCCAGCTCAATTACTGGCAACAGAGCCTCCTCTGTTGATAATAAAACATTTTGTAAGTGAACAGTTCTTTTCTTTCCCGAGTTAATAGATGTCGTGTAGATGCAACGATACGAGGTTGCATATTGTTTATCTGTTTTCTGCGTACATTGAGGACTGGTTATGGCAAGCCTAAATAATTAATGTTTAAAATGTTTATAAATTACAATAATATCTTTTTAAAATATATATTTTTTTTTATAAATATTTATATAAGTGGCTGTTGGCTGTCCTGCATTCCTCGATATGAAAATATGTCATCTTATTTGGGCCATTTAAGAGGTTCTAAAGGCCTGTGGTGGCCACTCTAGAGGCCCATTTTTTATTTTTTAAATAAAGATTACAGAGTGTGAATATGTATTTAAAAAAAAAAAAATTAATTGGTTTTTAAAGAAATTTGTAATTTTATATGAAAAATGATCAAATCCAGAATCTATAAATTGATTTTCGCATTTAATTATAAATACCATTTTCTCAGCTTCAAAACCCTACCAGAACCCTAACTCGCGATCGAGGAAACATAACTCATGGGGAAGGTAAAGGGAAAGCATCGCTTGGACAAGTACTACCGCTTAGCGAAGGAGCACGGTTACCGGTCCCGAGCTTCATGGAAGCTCGTGCAGCTGGACTCCAAGTTCGGCCTCCTTCGCTCAGCGCACTCGGTCCTCGATCTCTGCGCCGCCCCCGGAGGATGGATGCAGGTGGCAGTCCAGCGCGTCCCCGTCAGCAGCCTCGTTCTTGGCGTCGACCTCGTCCCCATCGCGCCAATACGTGGCGCCCTCGCCATCGAGCAAGACATCACCAAGTCCGAGTGCAGGTCACGGATCAAGAACCTCATGGCCCAGCACGGATGCGTCGCCTTCGACTTGGTCTTGCACGACGGCTCTCCCAATGTTGGTGGCGCCTGGGCCCAGGAGGCTATGAGCCAGAACGCCCTCGTTATCGATGCCGTCAAGCTGGCCACACAGTTCTTGGCTCCCAAGGGCACTTTTGTCACCAAAGTAATGCATTTTATTCTTTATTTCGTTTGTTGAATTGAAATTTAATTTGGTTGTGTTTCCGAGTGTTGAAAATGGAGTTGGCAATTGGCACGAGTGTGAAAACAAAGCTCCAACTAATGCGCCCTCGGCAAGGAGTTTCCCGGCACCTCCGGTAAATCAAGTGGAAGTTCACCATAGCTTCTAGAAATTGTTTGCACTCAAGAGGACTCGAACCTTAGATCCGGAGGAAGTATACCATTCGGACCAAGGCCTTTACGACTTGAGCCAACTCCTAGCTATTGATGTTTAATCTTGACTTACGGGACTTCCATAATTACGTAGTGGGAAATGTTTTACAGATTTTTATTGGTTTGGTTCTTGTGTGGTTGATCTTTGAAAATTTTGGTTAAACAGTTTCGGGTTCGGGAATTGAATCAACAAGCTTGTGGACGTAATGTTTGTGCTAACTGGTCCTGAAATATATAATCTGAAAAAACTTATGGATTTTGTGGAGTTATAGTGTTTGAATTAGGTTTTTCTTGTTTGCCTTTATTACACATTAAACATTTTTTTTATAAGTATTACGCATTAAACTGTTTTTGTAGAAATGAATATTTTGCTTATCATTAGCATGGCTTCAGTTGAATATGGATAATTGGATCAACATATAAAGTAAGAGTGTTTACACATTTGCAAGATCATAAAAGATCAATGCCTCAGAGATCTGTTTTATTCAATCTTATTTTCGTTGGATGCTGAATTCTGATCTGTTGTCATGTATTAGGTTTTCAGGTCACAAGATTACAGTTCTGTCCTGTATTGCCTTAAGCAGGTGACCTTCTGCTTCTTTATTGAGAGATCTAGATGATCTTTGTAGAGAAGGCTGATTTTTTTTGTGGGTGTGTGCGATATTGGACTTTGCTTCGCAGTTATTTGAAAAGGTTGAGGTGGATAAACCCGCAGCCAGTCGTTCAGCATCTGCAGAGATATATGTTTTGGGTCTCAAGTACAAGGCACCTGCAAAGATTGATCCACGTCTTCTTGATTTTAGACATTTATTTCAGGGATCCGTAGAACCTCAGCGGAAGGTAAATAGATATGTAACTAACAGGAAAAACGACTTATCTCCATTTACATTTAAATTTGTCTATTTTTGAGTACTTTCATTGCATACTATAGTTTTTTCATTGAATGAAACTCGATGTAGGTGGTAGATGTACTTAGAGGAACAAAGCAAAAAAGACACCGAGATGGGTAAGTCTTCTTTGTATTAGTTTTGATTAGTATATTATGCGTTTCCTTAAGTTTTTCATGTTCCTGAGCAAGCCAATTAATAATATAAACTGGGATCCAACCATTTTATTTTGTCATTTGCTAAGTAAGGTACTTTTATCAATGATAATAAAGGCAGTGTTCAAGTGCAGAGAGTATAGATAGATACTCCTAGCTAGAGAAAGTAAAGGGGTCAAGAAGATTTTGGATTCTAAAGTTAGAGAAACATAAATGGCCAGACTTCCAATATTAAAGTCTATTAAATAAGAAAACTTTTGAGTTCCTTCGTTGTCCTTGTACCATCTTTAAAGCTCTGGTTTTTTTTCTTGCCATATGCACCACATTAGTCATAGTGGAATTATTCCGTTTAGGAGCCTGCTGTGATCATTCTCAACCATTTTGTTCTGAGACATGGTGACTGCCTGTGCTTCTTTGTCTAAATAAGTATCATACCTCAAAATTAAAGTTGATTATGCTCATGAACGTCCGCATCTAAATTAAAAATCCCCAGTCAAACATGGAATTGAGCTGTGTCATACTATTTTTCCATATTCATTTAGATTGAGCATTCATGTGCGGACAATGTTGGTCTATCTATCTATTTGCAGGTTTAAATATAAAATTTAGGATACTTAGCTGAGAATAGAAACAACCCATAGTCTTATCTTATGGTTTCTAATTAGGTTCTACATATAGGTATGAAGATGGGGACACAACTTTGAGGAAAGTGTCCTCAGCTGCAGATTTCATATGGTCTGATTCTCCTCTTGAGGTTCTTGGTTTGGTTACATCTATAACCTTTGATGATCCACCTAGTTTGACGATTAAAGAACACACATTAACAACAGAAGAGGTAATCTTTTTGTTGTTTTTCATTGTATAAAAGCTTTCATGTCAGAGAATGTTGTAACTATGACATAGAATTCTCCATAGTTTCAACCATTTGAAATGCTATTGTCTGGCAGGTTAAAACTCTGTGTGATGATCTACGTGTTCTGGGGAAGCAAGACTTCAAGCATCTGTTGAAGTAAGCAGCGCCTTTATTGTTATTTCTCTTGTAAATGTACTCTTCTTGATGATCTGTGTTCTTCAGAATCTCGTTTGTGGAAAAGGGGGAAAAAAAAAGATTCTTCCTACATTCAAATTTGTAGTATATGCATTTGTGCCATATTATCATTGTTCCTAATTTCATTGGTTTTTTATTGTTGAATAGCTTCTTTCTTTCAAAGAGTGGTATTACCATACATGAATGGTGTATTCTCATTTTTGTTTCCTGCCGTAGGTGGCGGCTGCACATAAGAAAGGCCCTATGTCCTACACAAAAGCCTAATTCTGCTACTACTGTAGATGTTGAAAATAAAAATGAAGAGGATGAAGATGATAAAATTCTCAATGAAATGGAGGAGCTGACATATGCTATGGAGCGCAAGAAGAAAAGAGCAAAGAAACTTCTTGCAAAAAGACAAGCTAAGGTTTGGTGAAAAGTTATGTTTACTACTTTGGCAGCTGAACCATGCTATTAAACTTGTTGAGATGATATGAGAGAGATGATAATCCTTGCATTTCTCACTGCTAAACTTGTTAAAGAGGTGAAATATGAATCAGGTTGATTTTACAGATTTTATGTAATCGGGGAAAAAAAATTATCTCGTTAAGAACAGAAGACTTAATGTTTTGAGGTTCTGCAACATCCTCCATCTGCTTCAGAATAAATTCATCTTTTTACTTTTAAATTTCTGGAGTTAACAAATCAGAAGTCCAGATATTTTCATCGTTCCAAACTCATAAATTACTACAAATATGTGATGTTGACCTGTCATGTTTCAGTCGCCACTCAATTTTTGTTTTGAAAGATAATCAAAATATGTGTATTACATTTATTTTCTGAGTCATCAATTGCTCAATCCCCTGCTACGAGGCAATGAATAAGCTGAGTTTTTGCTTCACTATTTTTTGATGTTGCAGGACAAGGCTCGGAAGGCAACTGGGATGCAGATAGATGCAACGGAAGATGGTTATACAGACCTGGAGTTGTTTTCCCTTTCTTCAATCAAGGTATTATATCATTTAATGACTTCGCTCTATCGTTTTAGGAGGGAATTAAATTTGGTTTGCCCACTATGATGTCTCAAGCCACAATAAGGACCCATGCGTCTCTTACAGCGACTTTAATGAATGGATATGATGACTTTCCATTGAAGTAGTCTGGTTTCTGATATTTAATTGTTAGGACCAGATACACTAGAGGATGAAATAAATAAAGCTGAATATATGAACCTAAAACTCATGTATTTAATGCTTCTCTGGTTTCTTTACTGTCATCATTTGATGGTTTCTAGGGTAAGAAAGATTTGGTAGCTATGGATTCCACTGGATTTGATGATGAAAATGGTGACTTGAGGGATCGTGAAAATGGTGAAACCCATGATGTAACCCAAGAGCATTCATCTGGTGATATCGACACTGATGAAGAACGCCGAAGGTTCATTGTCCAATCTATTGTACTTGATATAAGTTGATGAATACAATCAGAGATTATTGTATCCATTTTAACTGATGTATTATGCTGTTAGATATGATGAACAAATGGAAGAGTTTCTCGATCAGGCTTATGAACGATTTGTGGCAAGAAAGGAGGGAAGTACAAAGCAGCGGAAGCGTGCAAAACAAGCTTATGCTGAAGATGCCCAACTTTTGGAGGTATGGAGCTCAATGGCCCCGAGGTCCCATCAAGTAATCGCAACTTTGTTTGGTTGTGGAAGTTTGGATTTGTGTGATATTGATTTAGTTCTCATTTTTTCCTGTGTAGGATGGTGATGATATTATTCAGTCCGATTATGATTCAGACAGAGCTCAGGATGATCAGGAGAAGAATCCTCTCATGGTACCCCTTGATGAAGAGGTGCCTACTCAAGAGGAGATTACAAACAAGTGGTTCAGTCAGGATATCTTTGCTGAAGCTGTAAACGAGGGAGATATGGAGAAGGATGATAGTGACAGTGAAATGCAGGTCGATAGGCAGGAGAAACTTTCTATTCCAAAAAAGTCCAAGGAAAAGACAGCAAACCACAGTGCAGGGTCTGTTCATCCTCAAATCCAAGCTTCTAAGGCAGACAATGATTTTGAAATAGTCCCTGCCCCGGATACAGATTCAAGTGATGACTCATCATCAGATGAATTGGAGGATGAAGATGTTGATACAAAAGCTGAGATATTGGCTTGTGCAAAGAAGATGCTGCGGAAGAAGCAAAGGGAGCAGCTACTGGATGATGCCTATAATAAGTACATGTTTCAAGATGAGGGCTTACCCAAATGGTTTATGGAAGAGGAAAAGAGACACCGGCAACCAATTAAGCCTGTTACCAAGGAGGAGATTATTGCAATGAAAGCACAATTCAAAGAAATTGATGCCCGGCCTGCAAAGAAAGTGGCAGAGGCAAAAGCGAGGAAGAAACGTGTTGCCCAGAGGAAGCTTGAGAAGGTTCGTAAGAAGGCGAATGTGATATCAGACCAAGCAGACATCTCTGATCGCTCAAAGAGGAAGCAAATTGAGCAACTCTATAAGAAAGCTGAGCCTAGAAAACCTAAAAAGGAAGTTGTGGTTGCGAAGAAAGGAGTTCAAGTGAAGGTTGGCAAGGGGAAAGTCCTGGTTGATCGAAGGATGAAAAAAGATGCGAGAAGCAGTGGCAAAGGGAAGCCGGGAAAAGGCAGAAAGGGAAAAAACGTGAAGGCTCAGAAGGGTAAAGGATCCCACAAGGCATCAGCAAAGAAGGGTAAAAGTGGAAAACAGAGGAAAAAAGATGGGCATGCATGATTGATTGAGCTTGTTAATTTCAGGGGGCTGACTACTGCTCCCGACTTATTTAACGTTTTCATGCTGTTGCCTTACTGTTTTGTTTTATTTTGTTTTTCTCTTTCTTTTTGCGCTTTGATTTTGTAGGACAGGCCTTTAATCAATTTGGAGGTAAAATTGTTTTAAATTCTTGAGTTATTGTTGTAGAAAAAGTAACATGCGGCAGGAATTGTCAGAGGCTTATAGCTGTTGAAGTCCATGTTTCTTTACGTTGTAATTGGGAGCATAATGAATTAGTGGTTGCGCTCTGCGGGGCAATTCCTTCACCTCCATAAGCGGCGGCAACTATTTTAAAAAAAGATATACAGAGAAGTGCATCTGATTTAAGCATCCGTTAATTTAAGATTCTGTACTCGCAAGACGAGGCTCTAGAGGAAATGACAAGATTATCTCACCTCACTTTCATTTTATTATTATATTTTTATAATTTTTATATAAAATATAAATTTCTATATACCTTTTTCAAATTCCAATACACCTTTTTCAAATCTTAATACACATTTTTCAAATTCTAACACATCTTTTTCAAATTCTAAAATAATAATATTAAAAAATAAATTAAACTCATCTCAACTCATCTCATTTTCGAATCCAAACGAGGCCTGAATCTTTTCTGTAAACCATGACCAATCTTTAGAGGTGCTCACATTTCTCGTCCCTGTACTGTTCCTTATCAAATCACTGGCACAACATCAATAGCGTATCTTTAAGCTCGGGGGTAAAGGAAATTTCATTTGAAATGGAAAAAAATTATATATGTTGACGGGGTGGGGTTCTCCCAACAAATTTCTCAGTACAATAACCATGTAGTGCAAAAGTAGTGAAGAAAAAAAAAATAAAACGGATTTTGGAACTAATTTATTGGTCCTAAACATGCCCTACAAAGAGTAGTCCGTCTTAAGAGACGTATTTTTTTTGTATGCCAACACTGAGACGGTATAAGTGGGTGCATTGCCGTTCAAATACAATGTCCAACCTATCAAACAGAAATTCAAAGGTTCTTACAATCGAGTGTCCAAAAATTCACTGATCGTAGTGTATTTCAGCTGTGGATACAGTTTTATCCCATCAACACCGCCAGATGACTCGATATCAAAGTATGTATGATCACCCTTTATGAAAGTAGAATATATGAAAATCATTTTCATGTTGTCAGGATATGGGATCTCTGCAATGTAAAAAACCACACAATTTTGGTGCAAAACTGTCAGAGCAAGAAACTGAAGACGAATTAACGTAGATCCAAAAAAAAGAGTTCAAGTTAATGACTGGCTAAGATCACGTCAATATAACATGTCTCCCTCGAAACCAAGTAAATCAGTGTTAGTAGAAGCGCCAGCACATTTAAAGCATACAAAATGCCGTCCAGAGCCCTAGGCACAAAGCCAACTAGAGCGCATATAATTTTTTTGGTCTTCTTAAAATTTTATTCCCTTTTTAGTGTTTTCAGATGCCTCGTGAAAATCCTCAAATTGAAAATTAGCATCGAACTATGGCGCAAATAAAATCTTCTTATATACTACTAAAATACCTTTAATTTTCCTAAGAAGCTCCTCTTCTGATACATATATCTTCTTGAGCTTCTTCCCAATCTTACTCTCCCAAATCTCAACCAGCTCATTCATGGAGTATACATTTCCTGGGGGCCTCAAATACAACACCTTATTCAATGTTCGTGGATCATCCACTGAACTGATTGTGAAGGCAGCAACATCACTTTCCTTAACGAATACACCTGCAGAAAAGCCAATAATCAACCAGTAGATTACCAAACTATAGGTTCTAGTAAACAAAAACAAAAATCATTATCTGGCCATATCAATAGCAGGGAGGCTTATTACATCTTGATAAACAGACCTTTAGTATTTCCATTGCCAAATATGGTAACATTGTCCCTTGGAGGAGTCTCTAGGTCAGGTTGAACAAGTGAAGGAAGTAAATAGCTCATATAGAAGTTGCATGAGATGTAAGTGTAGGGAATGCCTTCAGCTTCCACAAGACGTCTAATTTCAGCTTTCTGGGAATAAAAGTTGTAGTCCATGTCTGATATTTGAACCTTATCTGGGTCTAATCCGAATTCTGATGGAATGAACCTCTGGATTATTGTACAATTATCAGTATCATACCACGAATAAAATATGAGAGGACATGATCAGTGTGATTGTAACAAATGAATAAGCAGGTTACATGGTATGAAGCTAATGGATTTAAATGAGGCTGGAAGATATACGGCCAGTATCATATGCCAAACTTATCCTAGAGATATTTTCTCTAAGATTGTGATTAAATGCACAGGAAATCAAATGCATCTCATCCATCTAAGTTACAAATGCGTTGCCCATTTAACTAAACAACGGAAGACCTGGGCATTTCAAATTTGATATGTTCATTTCATACACACAAGTTTATGTATATCAAGAAAGAAACATTATAATAATTCTAACTTAGGGAAAAATTATTTTGGTTAAGAAATGAATCAAGATTGTTGATACAGTTCTACAATATCAATATCCAGAGAACGATATCAAACAAAAATAATAGGGGAGAGAGAGAGATCTGGAAGGAAGACTCTTTACGACCTTAATGGAGCCAGCATGTTTGATAGCAGAAATAAGAAGCTTCTGATCGAGAACTTGTTTGGAAGAAACAGCACAAATGACCACATCCACTTGCTTTATCGCCTCCAGGAGGCTCGCTTCATCTTGCAGCGAGCCCTAACATTCAAGAAAAATGACCAAATAACACTCTAAATTCCAGTTAAAAAGAAAAGAAAAGAAAAGAAAGCTGTGTGTGAGAAAGAGAGGGAGATGACCTTGAGGAGTGTGGCTCCGGCATTGGAAAGGGAGTCGAGCTTGTGAGATTTGAGGGAATCAGAGAAGGCGGAGTCTCTTACGAGAGCAAACGTTGGGTGAGAGAATTCAAGGCTGGCTTTGGCCAAATTGTAGCCTAAATTTCCTGTCGCTCCGATTATAAGTATTCTGCTCTTCTCCATCTCTCTCGGTACTCCGAAGTCCCCCACGGCGCTTCTGTCCCTGGTGTATATCGGTGATAGTGGATCTAATTACGATTTCATTTATAATTTTGTGACTAACTTTCTCTCATAATTATTTCATTTATTTACATATCTTCTAAGTGGTAAGTAAACATTTTACAATTCTTTTAAATATAGTTAATATTTATTTTCGAAAAGAAATAACGGAAGCCATAGCCAATCAAGCTCTCTATCGATTTTGCTGCAATTTTCCAAACTCAAAACTCAACTCAAAACTCAAAAGTGCTTTCCCGAAGAAAAAGTTTCAAGCAGCTGAGCTTCTTGTTTCCTACCATCGCCTTCTTCAAGGTTTGTTTTTCTTCTTACTTCGTTTTCTCATTGCTGAATTATATCTATCGTATCATTGCACATTGAATTAGATAGTCCTCTAGAATGGAAGTTGCCAGTTGGTAGATTCTCGAATCGAGGCCCTTTAATTCATGGCTCTGTTGTTGTCTGTCAAGATGTAAGTTTTTGTTCATGCGAGTGTTTGATCGTCCGGAAGATGAATGATCTTATGACAAAATAAAATTTCAGTTATGTGGAACTCAAGAAACAGGCCATGAAAGACCTTGAAGCGAATCTGGACGTTGAAATGGGACAACTTGATCCCACTGTAAGACTGTAAGTGCTGTGTTAACACACTGGCTTATATGAAACAAAACTCGTTTATAAATTATAGCAGTACATTGTTTATGCAGGGGACTTTATAGATGAAATCCTGTTTTCACATTCTATTGGGATATATTGTGATTTTTTGGTAATTTTGGGGTGATTGTGAAAATTGATAGTTTTGGATTGAAATAAAATAAAGAAGATTTAAGAGGGTTATCTTAGATGTGAAGGCTAAAAAAATCATGCAGTCCTTATGGACGAAGGGTTTTATTGTAAGCTGGACGATCTTAATTTACAACTTGAAAAACAAGAAAGAATTGATACAAATTTTCATTTCATCACTCTGCACCTTTCTGGAAATGTCGCCATCCATTTTTCCTTTTTTATTATCACCAGAAAGTTTCAAACAGCTTAACATTAACAAGGAGGAAGGTCCTTAGGCGGAGGTAGAACGGATTGATCTGCGCCTTTTCCATTCTCCACCACAAATGCTGTCTTTAGACCCCAGCCCGTGTGAAGCTCCAGATGACAGTGCATGAACCACACTCCTAAACAATCATCACACACCATTTGAAAGATTATTGAAAGAACTCATAGTTGTTACAGATATATCATTAGAGAAATGATATTTGTAATTATAAATTGTCGCGTAATCAATTTGAAAAAAATGAGTAAAACACGAGACTTATACCAAAAACTAATTTTTTAAATAGTGGATCACATTTTTTTTTTTAAACGATTACGCGACGTTTAAGCACTATACAGTTAAATAGTATTACTGTACCTGGATTATCAGCTCTGAACCTTATGGCAGTCCAACCGCCTGTTGGAACCCCAACTGTATTTCTTTCTGGAGGATCCACCAAGTTAAATTTAGCTGGATCTTTAGAAGGATCAAAGTTCCCAACTCCAGTCCCAACAACAAAAAAGTTGTAACCATGAAGATGGAAAGGATGAGACTCAACAGTGAGAAGGTTTGTGTCTTGTAATACCAATTCCACTGTTGAATTAAAAGTTATCCTACTTAGACGTGTGCCCAACGCAGTGCCGAGATTGGCAGTGAGCGGTGCACCAGTATAATTGAAGGATGTCGGAGGGCGGTCTGGGAAATCTGTCGTAAACACACCTTTGATGTTGAAATAGTGAGCTTGAAGGAGACCAATTTGTGGCATTACGAAAGTGATGTTGTTTAAGGATGCAGTGAGTCGTGTTCCATTTTGACATGTCGGACATGGGTTTATTCCCAGCCCGATTGTGTAAAAGAGATGGCGGTCGACTTTAAGGGGGACATTTGCTGGGAATTGTGGAGAATTTAGACTTTGGAGTTTGGCATTATAGCTTAGTGCAAAAGCTGTGTCATTGGGTGCCGGCAAGTGGGGAACGATGGGGAGTAGAGTATTTGGAATGCCTTTGTATTGTAGTATTGCTGTGGCAGTTTTGTTGTCAATGGAAAGTGGCGCATCCATGAAAGGCCTAGCAGCCATAAAATATCTACTTGGCACTTGGGTAGCTTGAACAAGAACATTTGTTGTCTGTCCTGGTGCTATCAGTATTGCTTGAGTTGTAAAGGGTTTGGTATAGACTGCATCAACCTCTACCACTGTCATGTTGTGACCAGCAATGGCAAAGAAAAGCTCGTCATTGAGTGCAGCATTGATTATTCTCAAGAGGTATGTCTTTCCCTGTTCAACCTCCATCGCAAAAGTGTCTATAACAGAGGAAGAAAACGTAGGAGACAAAGAGAAACTGTTAGCATATTGAAACAATAGCACCTAAAACTACCCAATTAGTCTGGCTTACGTTTCTCAGAACATGGAAAGAGTGGCCCTGGCTTTCCATTAATAGTATGGGCATCCGACATGTTTGGAGGCAATCCCAACTTGTTTCCCTGTTTGACAACCTCTTCAACATCATTGTTCCACCATTCTCCTGCATAATAATTCACAAGAATTATAAGCAAAATCATTTCCTTCTCGTATGCATACTTATAAATTTGAGATGGCAAACATAACCAAACTCGCCTAAGAGGATATTGACTTCTCTGTCAGGCTGAGGGAAAGGAAATGGAGTCTTTTGTTTAGGCATGATGACGATTGCACCATAAACAGTGGCTCTTAGCCAAAAGATATGCGCATGCCACCATAGTGTTCCTCTTTGTCCCGTGACATTAAAATCGTAGACATAACTGTTCCCTGTCTTGATTGGACATTGTGTTATATATGCTGGTCCATCAGCCCAGCCATTTCGATATTGCTTTAGTCCATGCCTGGAATTGACAGCATAAGCTTCATCAACAAAACCGCACGCACATATTTCATGAAGTTCCTAGTTTTTTAACATTAATAACATTATATTATGCTAGTCTTACCAATGAATTGACATGTTATATTGGGCATGATTGGTAACATTAATCAGAAGTCTATCTCCCTCTCTGACATAAACCGTAGGGCCTGGGAACATCCCATTGACTGTAACAATTGGCTTCGCATGGCACAACCTGCTAACATTCCTCACTTGAATCTGAAAAACCAGAAAAAGAATATCTGATATATAAAAAAAAAACAAAAAACAACTTAAGACAAAATATCTGATATCAAAGCTTTAGTACATCGAACTGGTATTTCTTTACAGCAGCTTCTGTTGGAGGGAAAAAGAACGTCGTCCCAAGTAAACATAACAAGAAAAAGAAAGGAATGTAGGAGAAGTTTTTGCAGTTCCCCATTACTGTTTCAGAAAAAATTTGATTTCTGGAATGTCTGTTTGGATGAGAAATGATGGGTCAAGATGTAATGTATTTATAGCGCAGCAAGTGCTAAAAGATGGTGGTGGTGATCATGTTGAATTAGGTAGAGGATGCAATTGCAAAGGTTGCATACAGAAGCTTGTAAGCAAAATACTGATAGGGACTAAAAGGGCTTTGTTCCAACTTGAAGAGCGATCGAACAATAGTAGCTGAAAGAGCTTGATCCTTTTTTTTAGTTATTATTTATTTAAAATTCAAAAGAACGAGCATGAGAGCTACGTAGAGCCAAACATGACCAGTCGGAGCTTTACCGTTAAGGAAAAGGGTAAGCCTTTTATTCATAGTCGTTTTGTTTCTGAACTTTTTGCCTTTATTGCCAGGGGGGATTTATTTGGTAAGCTTAAAAAAAAAGGTCAAAATTTAGACGTCTTTTAGACATTGTTTGGCGGTGATTTGGAGCTTTCCTTTGGCCTGAAATGTTTCACTGTTGCCCCGTTACATCAGGGGCATTCTGATCATTACAACCGGCAATAGATCATAGATATAATGGGCAAACCTTTCTTTTCTCTGATTTAGAACATTATTGTTTCTCCTTCCTTTTTAAACACAAAAGTGTCTTCCTTGTAATCTGGTAAGCAAAGAAGAAAGCCTTGCTTCAAAGCCTTTGGATGTTGCGTTGGTTTAATTATATGGTTGTTCAAACTTCAGTTGTTTTGCTTGTTGATGAGAGAACTTTGTCATAGCCTCTTTAATGGTGGTTCTTATGAGGTAAACATGTCTCCAACCTAAAGTTAATACGATGCCAGTCTGTTGAGAAGAAAAAGATAATTCCACGCTCTGCTATTTAATTTTCTTAGTCAGTGACCGAGCCAAGGTAAACATGTAATAGAAGAATGTCTTCCCTTTTGTACATAATTGTTTCATGATATTAATCTTAAAAGGCCGTAAATTGTAAGGGTAAAGAAGAAGAAGACGATAAGAATAACAAAACAATTTGATTCATTGCTGAAGATATTTTCATTTTGAACTGTGAATTTATACTGCTGCTTATGGAGATGATCAGCATCTACAAATAAAGGAGGTCACCATCTCCTTTGGAAAGTGAAAGCAAACGGCACGTCTGCATGTAATTAGGACGAAATTAAGGAGCCATAATATATATCAACATGTACGTGCGTTTTGCTTAATTCCCGACAAGAATAAGTATTTGTAACTATTAATGTCAAACATCAGCTAGTATATATTGTTCCGGAATAAATCACACATTATTTATGGACAATGTCTTAAGCATTTTATATGTAATATTTAAGGAAAAAATTTAGAATAGGACAGGTGTAAAAAATGGGTTTTACACCCACCAATAACAACGCACCACATAGACATTTTCATGAAAAAATAAACTGGACATAAGTGCATCAAATCAATCCCTAGCCCAACACGATTCTCTCGCATTCTCTCTCTCTCTCTTCTATCACGCTTCTCTCTCATTCTACCTTTCAAAAATCCAATCATTTTTGGGGAAGACCATTCTCATGAAGAAATGGAAAAAACAGAATTTTGACTCAATGGTAAAAATCAATGGCTAAGAAGGCTGCTTTTGGGATAAGAGAGCAAGCACAAAGATCAATTTCTAATAAATTTATGAATTCCTTCATAAATAGTGAAAAGAAATAGAGTTCTTCTTAATTAAAAAGTCCCAAAATTTCAAAAAAGAAACGAAACAAACCTAGCAAAGAAAAAGTTGTACAAGAAAGAAAGTCTTTGATTGATCAAGTGTTCTAAATGTATTTTTAATTTTGCACTAGGTTCCATTGATCAAGTGGTCCAAATGATTGGACTTTTGATGGAATCATTCTAAATATTGTGATCTTTGAATTTATGGAAGGTAGAACGTGAGAGAAGAGAGAGAGAGCGCGAGAGAAGAGAGGGAGAATGCGAGAGAATCGCATTGGGATATCGATTCGGTACACTCATGTCCAATTCATTTCTTCATGAAACACCTATGTGGCACATTACTGTTTACGGATGTAAAACTTATTTTCATACCCATCCTATTTCAAACGCCACTCAATATTTAAACTTCTCTTGTTAAACTTATTTTTTGAGATGAATTAGACTTATGAATTTATTTATATATTAGAGTTTTATTACTGTGTGGTAATCGTTTAGTTGTATGCAGTACGCGCACTATTGTAATTACTTATAATGAAGCTAAAACTTTCAAATTCAAATAATAATAATAAGCTTTTATTAGATGATGTGCGGAATGTTGTTTTGAAATTGGAATTGGCTTGGGTCTGACTATGGAGATTTGATCCATTAGGGAGGAATGCGTATTATTGTGGGAAGAAAAGATTGAATGAAATACGTATAAATTATAGGCATACAGGAAATAAAAAGTAAACATTTGTTTCGAGTTTTGTTGAATGAAGTGAAGCGGTGGTGCACTGGTGGGTAGACAAGAATTAGGTGAATAAAGAGCCTTTTTTGAAAAATAAAAATTCTTTAAAGACAATACAACATATATGTTTTCAAAAAAATAAAAATAAAAATAAAAATAAAAATAAAAATAAAAATTCAAAATATATTAATGGATTGGGTTAACGATTGGTTTCGAGCACCTGTCTTCTGTGAATGATTGATCAACAAGATGGGCCTCTTATGAGTGGACTTGTGAATGGAGGCTCATGTACGTTTTCAAGGGTATTTGACGTAATTTCATAAGATGTACTGGATATAAATATCTGCAACTAAACCCTAATCTCACAACTCGTCGGCTTTATTGTTGCTCCCTCGCCCTCGCCCTCGCCCTCGCCCTCGCCCTCTCTGTATGTTTGTGTGTGTGCGTTTGCGATATATGAAGGAGAAGGTGCGATGATGATGGGTTTACACAAGAAATCTCGTTAATCTGATGTTAAAAGTGAGGAATTTCTCCCATACATTCATTACAGTTCTGAGCTCCTTCTCTCGTTCTTTCATAGTTCCGTCTTTGAGAACTTGAAAACAAATTTCAATCATCAATAGAGAGTATAGTTGGGTAGGATTGGATAGTTATCTATGAAAAGCCTTTGTGGGTATATGTATTCCCGAGCTTCTGTGGATTTGTTTTGGGTTTGCTAAGTTTGATCCCATTTTTCATTTGTTGTAGGTACATTAAACACTGATCTGAACAGTTTTTTCTTAATGTGTCTAAAAAAAATTCAAACTAGTCTAATTTTCGAATTGATATTGTATTTGTAGTGCTCAGGTTTTGGATCCTGACGAAGTTATGTGATTCCAAATATTATAGAGTTTACATATTTATTTTGGGGGAGTGGGCAAATCAGTGTCTGTTGCTAAAGGATTTATGTCCAACATGACAGATTGCTGTAATCCCTTAGAATATCTTCTCCATACATTAAATCAGAAATCTAATACTTGTACTCCTGTTCGTTTGGCTTGCAAGTTTGGCTCTTCTGTTACAGTTCTGACGTTTGTGTAAAAAAAAGTACTTATCAGTAGAATAAATTCTCATTCCGAATATCCAAAATGTTTGTTGCATTTCCTTAGTAATAGAAATCCATGGAATTGTCGGAATGCATTTAGCTGCTATGTTAGAGCAGTCTCAGACTCTCAATGGACTAAACAAAGGTACACTCTTTCCTTTTTAGGGGACGAAGTGAGATCAGATGATGAGCAAAAAACTGCAACAAAATGATAGACTCGTATCTTGATTACTTGTATTTAAGTCTCTGATGATACATTTTCGTCCCCGCCATTCTCTCTCAAATTTCCTTTGTTTCGTTCTCTTTTACTTTAATCTTTTTTGGGTTTGAATGCTTTTGTTATTTTCTCTATTTTCTTTTGACAATGATGGATGCAAATTCGGGAGATATGATGAGAAAATTTTGGTCCGTGTTTCTGATTAAACCGTGATCGATAAACCCTAATAGCACACTCTGATCTCTATTATTCTATTAATTCTTTTTTTAATTTGTTTTTCATAATCATAACCCCGTAGATCTTTATTTTTTGGCTCAATGATTGTTTGCCCAGTTTTCTGGGAGATTTATACGCTATTCTGAGCTCTACATGTGCTGAATATAATATCATTTATGAGAGCTGTTACTCCAAAAAAACAGTTTTAACTTATGGTTGAAATTTAGAAATCAGATGGGAGTTTAGAATTCCTTCATTATTTGGGTTTTTTTTTTTAAGAAGAACAATGTTTCGTTTGGGTTTCGTTTTATATATGTGCTGTGATGAATCATGAAACTATTCACATGTCAGACTTCAGAGATTTTTCCTCTTTCACAAAGGAAAAGATCTATGAGATAACATTCATGTTTCTGAGCATAATATGTTAGATTATTTTTCTTGTTGGTAAGCATCTAACTTTTTTTTGCAATTGGAGTGAAATTGGCACTTCCTAGTCCAAATTCAAGTAAAAATGTTTACTCCGAAGTTAGAAGAATGATTGATTTTGAAGTTGGGGTGGGAGAATTGGCTGAGAATTAATTTTTGGGGCAATAACCATTAAAAAATGCCAGGAATGCCGTTTCCATTTTGTTTTTGTGAATACCAGTGGAATTTAATAGATTGAGTGTTTCACTTATTTTTGTGTGTTGATTTAATTGAATCTGGGATGAAGATAGATTTTGTTACTTCACATTGAACGGATCTGAAATATTTTTGTTGCCAATATGGGTTGTTACACTTATGAATTGGATCTAGATCTGTACAGCTTGATAGGGTTTGTATATGTAATTGTTATGTGAAGGGTTGACAAAATATATTTTTGAACAATTAGTTTGAGGGAATAAATAGTTTTAAAAAAAATTATTTTATTGTTTACTAAAGTTATTAATCAATATATAAGTTTATTTGCAAAAGAGGATTGTTAGAGAAAAGTCACACTCAATAAACTCACTCCCAATTTTATTGTTCATGTGTGGGTGTGTGGGTGATTGTATTGAATGTGATTTCTCTCTATCAATTTACTTTGCAAAATATTTTCTAAAAAATATTATATTTTACTAAAATATATAATATTATATTATTGAGATTTTAAAATGGTTGGTTCAACGTGAATTATGTAGTTAAAAAATGTGAATTATAGCCAAAAAGGTAGACTCTAACTCTAATTTGGACTTGGCACCATTGCGCTTATTCTCTTGGCTATAACATCATTTTTTCAATTAGATGATTTACATTGGATTAGTTATTTTAAAGACTAAATAATAATATAATATTGTGTATGTTAATAATATTTTGAAAATAATTTGAAAATATTCTTCACTTATTAATTAACAATTTTATTAAGTAATAAAATTATTATTTTAGAACTATTTTATTTTCAACTTAATTATTTAAAATAAATTTTTGTCAACCCTTCACCCAACACAATAACATATATAAATCTCACATGTCCCGGTAATATTCATGCAAGCTCGATTATCTTCTACTATATGGCCCTGTTTTAGGAATGTAATATTTCCCAATCAAGATTTTTGACAAATTATATTTCAACAAAACATTTTTGGCTGTTGGTATGGTGCTGATTCGGCTTATCACTCAATAATGTTCGACTTTTACATTATCTACGTACGTTTACATTAATTCTATTCTTTCTTGCTAAAGGTAATCCATTTTATTAACATATCTTAATCTATCTGATAACGTAACTTTTCAAATTATCTACTTCTTGCTTCATAAAGGGCTCTATCTTTCAACTATACACACGTCTCTCCTTCAACATTTCTATATGGCAACGTTTGGAATGATCCCATGTTTGAGATCGTAACTCATGTATTTCCTCTAAAAAACGGAAGCAAATCTGTGAAGATTTGTTATGTGATATGCAAGTTCTAACAATTTATTGAACCAACTAATCAACTAGTTTTCACCAGCATGATAATAAAGTTCAAAATTGTCCATAAAATACAACAATATAATATCCAGTCTAGTTTCTAGTACAAAAGATAATATCTAGTCATAACTCAATTGATTCAAAGAAGCTGGGCAGTTAACACGATTGAAGAAAGGTAGGACAGTGGCATATAACATTCCAAATTAATCACAATTAATTTGAAGAGGATTCATCTCGTCAGAGTTTTCTAAAGCATCTTCTTCATTTATGGAGGTAGAATTAGCACCAAAGCATTAAAGAGCTTCTGAAAGCATATCCTGGTCTACATAATTATGTGGAAAGGTTCAACCCATTGAAAATGTTGAAAAAAGCTCCACATGCCTAGTAAACACAACAGCATAAAACTATAAGAAAGCATTGAAGACGTACATAGACGATGACAAAAATCTTGCCAGCTACAATATTGAAGTTTTGAATGAAAAAGATACATGAAAACTGGAAATGCAGACCTTGGAGATGGAAAGTCTGGAGTGTAAAGCATCAAATTATTTTGAGTCGAAAATACGATCTCTGCTTTATTTCTTTTGCAAGTAAAAGCCTTGTTCATGGAAGAAATGTGGAATGAGGTTAAGAATGCATAATTTGTTGTCAATCCAAGAATGAGAAACTCGAGTTTGATAAACCTTCTTTTATGACATGGAACCAAAGGAGCAAGCTGTCAAACATTTGCCAAACAAATTCTTGATTAATGAAACAGGCTCTATGGGAATCTTTTTTCACCATTCTTCCTGTAAAGGATAATATTCCTGAGACCCCACTTGGGGCACGCACTGGAGTTCTTATTATCAAATAATTAAAAAAGAAGAAATGGTTTGCAAACCCATTAAAGAAATGAAGACATAATGCAAATCCAGAAAAGCTAGTAAATAATAGCCAGTATATCAAGTAAGTATGAACTAAAAATCAAGCATGTATACAACAAAAATCTGCATAAACTAAATTGATTCACTGAGTATGGGTTAGGGGGAGGTAATCGCATAAAATAAATATATGGTAAAGCATTTACCCAAATCACAGATTTGTTCCCATTGGAGACCACAAAAATCCCATGAAAACCCAAATTGCACAAGTGGAAGATTTGTTCCATACAATATAAAACCCATGAAAAAATACCACAAAAAAATTGCATACCTTATAAAACCCAAGTCTCAACAATAGGAAACTGAAAATATTACCAGAAAATTCCAAAAGCTAGCTCAATTGGGAGCTATATCAGAGCGGAGGTTTTGATGGACGAAGAGAGTTGCTTCAAGCTCGACGACACCAACATTCCAAACAGAGAATCAACGTGCTTTCATCTCAACAATTTTCTTAAACCAAACAAAGAATCGCCTAGAGAAAGAAGAGATGATGCGAAAACAATATTGAGAGAAGAGGGATGAACAAAGGAGAGGTCGGGCGAGGGAATATGCGACTCTGGAGGAGAGGAAAGAAATGAGGGAACGAGAGGAGATATGCGGGCTAAAAATGATAAAATATTACAATGGCAGGTGAATAGGAGCTTGCCAATGTTGGCGAGGGTTCTCTTTTAACTCTAGTTGAAGTCTTAGACTCTTAAGCTTATAGCTAACGATGTTAGACTTAACTCCATATTTTGGACTTGCATATCTTAGCCGTTGTTAATGCTCTAAGCCAACTTGCTTCAAATTTTAAATGCAATCTACGTTTTAATTTGTTCTAGTCTTACAAAAAGAAGTGAGAAAGTGTAGAAAGGTGGTGTTACGGTCACATTCAACTTATTTTATCGTTTAAAAATTGAGAGATGTTACTGTTTTCTCATATCGGTTTATTTTTTATTCGGGCAAGAGAAGAGCTTGCATCGACAAGGTAGATAATTTTGAAATTATGGTTACATTTAGCTCTATTTAAAAAAAAAATTGAAAGCAAATCGCATGTGATTATTAACATTAAATGACAATTGAAAATATATTTTATCAACTAATAAGTTAATTAGAATATAATTACCAATTGATATATAAAAGGTAGAATGATAAAATATGATAAAATAAAATAAATATTTATATTTATATTATGAAGAAATGAAAATTTTAATATAGAGATTTAATGTGAATGAAATAGTTAAAGTTATAGTAAAAATATAGAGATTTTAATATAGTAGGCGATCTTTTTACATAACATTATATATTTTTACATAGTAAAAATACTAAATAATTGATTCTAAATCTAGAATTTTCTTAAACTTTTTAGATGAAAATATTAAAACTATTGAAATTTAAAAAATAAAAATCAGAATCGGGCTGGGCAAAACTTAGGCCGGATAAACAAGCCTAATGTGTCACATCTTATTTAATAGCACTTCTCATTTTAGAATTATCTCGCTTTAGTTATTGATTATTTCTTATCAGTCCCAAGTCAATATTTTGTTATTAAGCAGTTGAATATGATTTTAGGAATTTTGCTGGACATGAAAGAAAAGTGTAACAGACGGAAGCTTCTTATTGTCAAGATGACTCAATTATCCTTAAAAAATAAGAATACTTTTATGTTTGTGTTCGCAATCATTCTCATTTTGCTTAAGTATTATAATTTTTTTAAATTTTTATACAAATAAATAAAGTAAAATAAAATATTTTAAACTACTAAATAAAAATAATATTAATTTTTTTTATTAATATTATATTTAATTTTTAATTTTTATTTTAACTCGTTTCATCTCATTTGCAAACAAATGAGATCTTAGTCTTTAAAATTACCGTTAGTATATTTCAATTTTTTTAAAATGGTTAAAAAATAACCATTTGTGTAATTTCTTCCTTAATAGTTAAAAACAATCAATTTAAGTAACTTTCAAGAGGCAAATTATGGACTGAATAACATACACTTCTAAAAAATGAAAGAGAATTCTATAAAAAAGGAAAAATTTCTACCAATCAAGAGAAATAATTAGCTCGTCCTCTTTGGATTTTTACATTGAGAGATATCTCTTTAATTTTTTTTTTCTGCGTCGAGAGACATAGGAAATCATGAGATAATAAAGTACATTATGCTCCTAAATGATTTGTGATTTTATATTTTTATGTCAAATCATATAATTTTATTATTTATTTTATGTATCTGAGTCAATGTTTTGAATACCGCACCGGTGAGCGTACTGGTCAAGGCACTGGAACGAAATATTTCGGTATCGGTATCGTTTCGTGTACCGTTTCGGAATAGTCTATACATAAAAAAAAATTAAATATATAAAAATATATAAAAATTATATTTCAAAATAATAGTCTCAATTATATATATTAATATATATGTAAATAATCTAGTCTAAATTAGGATAAAAAAATAGGAAGAAATGAAAAAAAAAAAATTCTCAAATCCGGTACCGGCCGATACACATGGCCGGTATGGCCGAAATGCCGGCCGGTACAGGCCGGTACGGCCGAAATCTGGGCCGGTACGAAACAGACCCCATTTCTGTACTGGCCACTGCTCCGTTACGGTATGTATCGGTCGTACCGACTGATACGGTACGAAATTACAAACATTGATCTGAGTACCATATCAACATTCTAGACATTATTATAAATCAGTTGAGTGTACTGTTAGGCTATGTTTTCCTAAAAAAAAAAACTGCATAAACTATCTTTGATTTAAAACATTTGTTCTTTATATCTAATAAAACAAACATTTATTGCTGTTATGTTCATTATAATATACATAATTGATTATAATTGATAATGTAAATATGTTTGATTAGCTCTGTTTAGATAATAAAATTATTTCATCTTATATAAAAAAAAGAATAATTAGATGAGATTCATTATGGGTGACGCTAGAAATCAGTCGAATTGCCCCAGCATAAAAAACAATCCAAAGGAAAAATACAATAATTTTTTTTTTAAAAATGCAATAAAAAATATAAAAAAAATAAAAAATATACAAGAAAAATATAATAAAAAAATAAAATGAAAAAAACACAATAAAAAATAAAAATAAAATAAAAAACATAATAAAAAAATAAAATAAAGATAATTTTAAGGGAGTATTCAACCCTCAGCCAAATGGAGCAGTCGCCGGTGGCGGTGTGCGACACCATCCATGTTATCTGGATCGACTCCCTCTGGCGATCCCACCCTTGTGAAGGCACAGACTCATTTTGGGTTAGGTTGTCGGAAGAACGTGGGAAGTCGCCGGGGGTCGCCGTCACAGAAGTGAGGTCGCTGGATGGAATCGATCCCGATGGCATGAGAGATATCGCACACTGCTACAAACTATAGCAGTGGCTACTTTTCCTAAAGGGGTAGGTTGGACCGACCTCCAAGATTCCTCATTCATTTTTCTTTGATATGGGCCCTTTCTAACCATTGGCCCAAAAAAAATTAAAAGTATTTATAATAATGAATTGAGTTTTATTATTAAAATATTAATTTTTATATAAATATAATAAATAATTTAATTTTGACATTCATCCCATGTGCAATTGAAGAGAGAAACCCTCCAAGTTGTTTCCTCCGTCCATCCTTGACCTTCAACATTTTGTCTTCATCTTCAACCTTCAATCCGAAGAGAGAGAAATAGAAACCGCACTCTCATATCTTGGCCATTGTCAAATTTGACTCCTACAATTCGATTCGGCAGGTAACCATCGTCATTTCTCTGCAGGCTATTTACTTCATTGTTTGATTTCTCACATTGATTTCTCCATTTTTATATTAGGGTTTTGGGACCAAAGAGGAGTTCCTAATTTCTCCATCTCATCTTTAACTAAAACTTGGCAGTTCACTTCGATTCGGCATATGAATTTCGATTTTCCAAATCAAAGCCCCTTCATCCCATTTTTAAGTTTGAAGCAAGTGTTCTTGTTCTTTTTCTATACTAAAATCGATAAGGCTAAAGTTACACATCAAATTCTGCTACATTTGTTATAACTATCGGGTTTTCTTTTTGAGTTTTTTTTATAATATTTTTATGATTTAATACTTATGATTTGCTGGTTTGTTTGTCAAATGATTTAGTGTAGTTCCAAACTAGCTATGTCTTAGTTATTGCCAGTAAAAAAATACTTACATTTCTGTCTGTAGCATTTTTATTGGTTTGACATGAATTTGCAGATCTTGTACCATTCTATGGCAAGATTTAGGTACTTCTAGTTTTATATGGCTTAGTTTAGCATAAAGCATTTATAATTGTATGGCTTAGTTTAGTTTTTGTAGCTTGGAAGATTTCAAGAGCATGACATCAGAGATGATGAAGGGATTTTTTTTCTTGAAGGCACATGAGCATACCCTATTCCAACTTATAGATCCACACATCCAATAATTAAAAAAGGTGATAGAGTGAGAATAACAAAAAAGAATTTTCAAAATGATTAATTTATATATAAACTAAATTTGCTCTTTCTGAAACATAAATGCTGCGTTCTCTAGGGCATAACCCCTTCAAAACAAACAAAAAAAAATGCTAAATACCATTTCAGCTTGTTTTCTCAATCATATTTATTGATTTTTCTCTATAAAAACTAGAATCAGAACATCTCAACTTCTTGAGGCAGTATAAGGTTGGAGTTGTGGCTATTATGACCAAATAAGAAGCCTAATGAGTCATGCCTTGTAGTGTACTGGAGCTTTTGGCATGTTAGAAAGGAAGGCCTAGTACTTCAAAGAGAGATGCATTATGAAAGTGGATCTCAAATTGCTTGTTGTAGTGCATACCCTTTTTTTTAATTGTCCAGATTTGCTTTCCCTTTTTTGGTCCCCTTATCAAGTATCTCAAGTATACACACTATGTACTTGAGGAACACTACTGTTAAATTTTTATTTTAATCACTATTAATTTCCTTCCATGGCAGTTTTTATTACTGTTTTACTAATCACTATTTTAATCATTTTAATCATTGTTTACTCATCAATTGGGAATGTATCCATTCATATTGAAATTGACAAGACCATACCCAATCAATAGTTCTTTTTTTGTTGGATTTGTTTTATTCGATGAATTTCAACTTGTCTTTTGATATATGTGCCTTTCAATTATGTCCTAATCATATGTTAGAAATGTCGTCATCATCACTATCTTGCTCATCCAAAACGATACATATTGAGACTCAACCATTGTGTTACTGTGAGCTGCGAACTACATTGAGATATTCAAATATTATAATAAATCCAAGATGACCTTTCCTAGGGTGCCCAATGTACAATACAAAGGTAATTGCTTTTTTAATA
The DNA here is from genome assembly GCA_036898215.1 of Platycarya strobilacea. Taxonomy (NCBI): domain Eukaryota; kingdom Viridiplantae; phylum Streptophyta; class Magnoliopsida; order Fagales; family Juglandaceae; genus Platycarya; species Platycarya strobilacea. The sequence continues at coordinate 7,663,236 of CM072554.1, read as the reverse complement.
AATTGATAAATATTTGGTAAATATCTAACATTTTTTTATATACGTATGAAATAAGCGGGGATTATCATATTACAAATATTTCAAGTGAATAGATTCTGATCAATGCATTGACCTGGATCTACAAACAAGAGAAAATAAAGTGGAAAGACAAGAAAAAGAGGTTGAGAAGAAACTCGGTGATATTGAGAAGATAGAGATTAAGCTCCGTAAGAGGGCGGCCCGGTTTGAGAAAAGAGTTATGGTATAATCAAGTAGAGATGAAGTTATCATGAAGAGAGAGATGATGTAATCTAGTAGAGATTATGTAAATTTGAAAAGAGATATGGTGCAATCTGGTAGAGATGAGACAATTCTAATGAGAGAAATAGTTTTTATTGAGCAAGAGGCTGGAATGAGATGTTCGCGCATGCTACTTCGCATGTATTAGGCTTTTGTAATCTTAATATCTTGTTACTTAGTGACTTACTTATTATGATAGAATAATAAAATATTAGCATGTATAGAATAATGAAGATTTGGCTGGCTTATTTTCTGTATGTAGTTTTTTGGTGAAACCTACTTGGTTCAAATTTTAATGTTATATTTGGGTCTACGAATGGTTTTGAAATGTTAGATGTTAGATTTTGAAATGTTAAGTTCCTCAAGACCATTATCACGCCTGCTAGATTTGCACCTAGTTTTGAAACATGTGCTTATTGACATTTCTTTGTAGGCTTAGTCATCAGAGGCCGTGCTCTCTCTGACCTTTTTATTACTGGATCAAGTACAGGCTTAAACCCCTCTTCAAGCTTGTTGTCTTGGATGGATCCAAAGAAGTAGTTTATTTTTTTATTTTGGTATATTTTCTTGTACCTATTGTATTCTTTCTTAATTTACGAGATAATGTTTGCGCCCTTGACTGATCTTATTAGTTGTTTATGCATAGAGGTAGACATTATCTTCAGCTGCACATGACATGTTCATACAAATGACCTTATTTCCCGCTTATATGGAAATATGGAATTGATTTTCCCCTTAAGTAGATGAAATGTTCTCGTCCATGAGTCATTGTGCTGGTTCTTGGCTTTGTAATTTTTGTGTTATCATGGGAGCTATATTATTGATATGTCCTTGATTATAACTAAATTAATATGAATTTCCCATTGGCGATTTATTTTAAAAAATGAGACCATTCAAATTGAGAAGAAGATACCAATCATAATCTTGAACAATGTGAAATTGCATAACAGATCTCTTATTCCAACTTACGTGTATTACAATGCCTACCATAACAGAATTCTAACTCCAAGCTCAAATGAGATAGTGATGTTCTATCTAATACATGGTTTGGCCAGTCAAAATGGAAAAATTCCCATCTAAAACTTGGGGACTAATTTGTTTGCTTGCAAAACAATCAAGTTCCTCGTGAAACTGTCAATTCTTGTCTGTCAACTATTACAAACCTCATGAAAACAAAGTTAACTATTGAATTCAAGATTTTAAATTTCGTATCTACGTATAAATTTTGATGATCTTAACAAATAAATTCAAATCTCAAGTTTACATTATCTACGCAATGAAGCGAAACGCACATTAAGTATAAAAGAACAAATCTACAAATGAAACTCATAAATTATTTTTTTACATCTCTTGATAAAATTCAAAATTGGATTAAGACTCAAAAATTAATCTTTTCTCATAAAATATTAAATTACATTTTTTTATATACATGACATATGCATGATATATGTATGACATAAAAAATGTTTTAAATTGGAAAATTATATTTTACATGTGTATGACATATGCAATGATCTCATTTAAAGCTTTATTTTTAAAAATTATGTTTTACATGTGCATGACATGCAATGACTTCATTTAAAAATTTGAATTTTGAAAATTGAATGACATATGCAATGACTTCATCAAAATCTGAATTTTGAATTTGAAAGATGATTGAGTGGGACTCATTTGCTTATAAATAGCTTACTTGTGTTTTGTAAAAATCACAACAACAAGAGTTTGCACATTTATTGTTTAATATTGCATCATTTTTTCAAAACTTTCATTCTCACTTTTATAAAATTTTGAGGCTTAATTCTTATTCTTTTTTAGAGAGATATAGGTTGCGCTGTATTATTTCCATCTCACTCATTGAGGAGTGTACTTTGATAGTTTACCCACTATCAACTCTTGTATTTGTAAGATGATGCATATAACTCTTGTGTGTGTAGAAGGTGTTCTACACAGAGAATAGTTAAATCACCAAACGTGAGGTGATTGGAAGTGTAGAGGGTGTTCTACACGGATTCTTTGGAGCGGTGCTGCTCAAAGGTATAATAGATTTCTATTTCCACCTAAAGGAGATTGAATAGTGAATTTGAGATCCTCAAGGGGTAGCTTGAGGCGATGACGTAAGCAGTGGGGCTGAAACTCGTAAAAATACTGAGTTTGTTTTTTTTTACCCTACTCTTTACATTTCTTGCTGTTTTATATTTTGTTTATATTTTATATTGTGTATTTGATTTATAAGTGTTAATTTTTTATAATCTAACCCAATTTACCCCCCTCTTGTGTTAGTCATCTGGGCAATTACTGGTATCAGAGTAAGGGCTCTATTATAAGATTAACTATCTGTTAAGTTAAAATCATATAACTAACATTGCAGCTACTTTTGCTGAAAGTCAATCCAGTAGTCGACCTCCGCTATTTTGTAGAGATAATTATACTTTCTGGAAAGTTAAAATGAGAATATTTCTTCAGTCTTAAGATCGAGAAATTTGGAAATGTATTGTAAATGGGTCTTATATTCCAACAAAAACTGTTGATGGAATAAAGGTCAAAAAGAAAGAGGAAGAGTTTGATCGCGAAGACGATAGACTTTATACTGTGAATGTAATGATTATGAATTTTCTATATAATACTCTCAATGGTAATGAATTTAACAAAATAATGACTTGCAAGACAACAAGAAAATTTGGGACAACTTGGAAGTAACTTATGAAGGAATTTCGCAAGTCAAAGAATTAAAAATTTATGTTCTTACGCATGAATATGAATTATTCAAAATGAATGATGATGGATCTATCTCTTCTATGTATACTCGTTTTAGTAATATTATAAACAGTTTGATATCTCTTGGTAAAGTTTATTTCAGCTTGGAAATAGTAAGGAAAATTCTCAACTCTTTGACAAAACATTGGGAATTAAAGTAACGATGATTCTTGAAGTTAGAGATCTTAAAAAACTCGAAGTAAATGAACTTATCGGGTCACTTATTACCCATGAGTACACATTGAAAAGAGGAAAAGAAGAAGGAAAGTAAAAGAAGAGCTTGGCACTCAAAATCGCTCCTCATGAAAGTGAAAGCGATGAAAATGAAGAAAGCGATGACGAAGAGATTGCAATGATCACAAGAAGATTTAAGAGATTCTTGAAAAATAAAACTCCTCTAAGGAAACCTTTCAAAAAATCTTCCAACAAAAATACAGGTAAAAACGATTCATTAATTTGTTATAAATGTAAAAAGTCAATACATATCAAGGTAAATTGTCCCCTGCTAAAGAAAGATTGACATAAAGGTAAGAAAGCAATGAAAGTTACATGAGATGATAATTCAAATAACTCAGACAGCGACGCAAGTAATGAAGAATCTGCAAATTTTTGTCTTATGGTTAAAGATGATCTTAAGATAACAAATTTTGAAAATCTCCCTTATAAAAAATTGCAAAATACTTTGGAAAATATATATGAGGAATTTGAAAATTTGGGTATTAAGTATACCATTTTGAAAAATAAAAATTCTTCTTTAATAAATAAAATTGATGTTTTAAGAAAAGAAAATATAGTTTTAAAAGATGAAAATGATGAACTGAAAAAGAAAATAGCTGATTTAGAAAAAATTGTTGAAAATTTCACAAATGGAAAAAGAAATTTCGAAAAACTTCTTAGTAATAAAATATGTGTTTTTAATAAGGTAGGCTTGAAATACATACCAAAAGAAAAACTCAAACCCTATAAAAATTTCTTTGATAAACCCATTAAATCAAAACCAGATTTTCAAAATTCTTTTCTTAAAAATGGATTTGTCAAAGAAAGACATAATTACAATCACTCAAGTTTTTCAAATATGTTACATGTTATTTGTAATTTTTACAATAAAAATGATTATAACTATCATATTTGTCCTAATAAAAGAAAACATACAATGACTATTAGAGCCATATGGGTACTAAAGAATTTTATTTCTTCTAATACTAATAAAGAAAGGACTCAAAAAATATGGATACCAAGAAAAATTATTTTAATTGTTTTTGTAGGTATGCATGAAGTTTTCTGTAAGTAAAACAAGATGATTTTTTAGATAGCCGATGCTCAAGACACATGACAGGAGATAAAACTAAATTCATTGATCTTACTCTTAAAAAAAAATGACACATGACATTTGAAGACAATTCAAAAAGGAAGATTGTGGGAATAGGTAAAGTTGGTAATAAGTCTTCTCTCATAATTGAAGATGTTCTATTTGTTGAAAGTCTAGAACATAATCTTTTAAATATAAGTCAATTATGTGATAAAAAATTTATAATTATCTTAAAAAAAGATAAATTCATTATTTTGAATAATCATGATTGCAATATTTATTTTATTACTCTTAGAAACAATAATGTTTATACAATTGAATTTGAAAAAATTACCTCACAAGATATTATTTGTTTGTCAGCTCAACATGAAAATAGTTGGTTATGGCATAGAAAGTTAGATCATGCAAATATGAAACTTATTTCCAAATTTTCAAAAAATGATCTTGTGAGAGGTTTGCCAAAAGCAAACATTTTTAAATACAAAATCCGTGATGCATGCCAGTTTGATAAACAAACAAAAACTTCTTTCAAAATTAAGAAACGTATTTCTATTACTAGACCTTTGCAACTAATACACATGGACCTTTTTGGACCAAATAAAGTTATGAGTCTGGGAGGAAAATATTATGCATTTGTTATTGTTGATAATTTCTCTAGATATATTTGTGTCATCTTTCTCGCTCATAAAAATGAGGTACATAATATCTTTACCAAGTTATACAAGAGAATTCAAAATAAAAATGGTTAGACTATTTCAAACATCCGAAGTGATAAGGGGAAAGAGTTTGTCAATAAAGATATTGAATCTTTTTATAATGAAAATGATTTTCTTCATAATTTCTCTACTTCTCGAACTCCTCAACAAAATGGGGTAGTAGAGAGAAAAAATAGATCTCTTCAAGAAATGGCAAGAATAATACTTAATGAAAATAGTTTACCTAGTTATTTTTTAGTCGAAGCGGTAAATACTGCATGTTATGTTATAAATAGAGTTATGTTAAGGTCTAAATTAGATAAAAACCCTTATGAGCTCTGGAATGAAAAAAAATCCAACATTGGTTATTTATATGTATTTGGATGCAAATGTTTTATACTCAATGACAGAGATAATTTAGGAAAGTTTGATACAAAATCTGATGAAGCTATCTTTTTTGGATATTTAACAAATAGTAAAATTTATAGAGTATTCAATAAAAAGATTTTGATTGTACAAAAATCAATGCATGTAATATATGATGAATCTAACCCTCTACTCTCCAAGAAATCTATTGATGAAGAATCAAAAAGTACAAATAATATAATAGTCTCAATCTTGACAAAAAGAATACAATGGAAGAAGTCCAACATGGAGACATCAGGAAAGATCATCAAGATTTAGTACAAGATGCAACCAAACAGTGGAAACATATGAAAGATCATCCAGTAGAACAAATTCTAGGAGAACCTTCATGAAGTGTAAGTACTCGATCATCTCTTACAAATATTTGTAATCACACTGCTTTTTTTTTTATCTCAAATTGAACCCAAAAATATTGATGAAACACTTATTGATGAATCATGGATTCTAGCTATACAAGAAGAGTTAAATCAATTTGAAAGAAATAATGTATGGACACTTGTTCCTAGACCCAAAAATCATGCTGTTGTTGGAACAAAATAGGTTTTTAGAAATAAGAAAGACGAGTCTGGAATCATCACTAGAAACAAGACTCGATTTGTAGTCCAAGATTTCAATCAAGAGGAATGAATTGATTATGATGAAACGTATGCACCTGTCGCAAGAATAGAAACTATTCAAATATTACTTGTATATGCATGTTATAAAAATTTCAAACTTTTCAAATGGATGTTAAAAATGCTTTTTTAAATGGTTTTATAAATGAAGAGGTAAATGTTGAGTAACCTCCAGGTTTTGAAAATTATATTTTTTCTAATCATGTTTTTAGGCTCGCGAAAGCATTATATGGACTCAAACAAACTCCTAGAGCTTGATATGAGAGGTTTAATGGTTTATTGATTGAAAAAAAAAATCTAAGAGGAAAGATCGATACAACTCTTTTCATCAAATATGAACAGGATGATATTCTTCTGGTTCAAATTTATGTTGATGATATAATATTTGGTACTACTAATGAAAATATGTGCCAAAATTTTGCTAAGAGCATGCAGAAAGAATTTGAAATGAGCATGATAGGAGAATTTAATTTCTTTCTTGGATTGCAAATCAAGCAAATAAAAAGTGGAACATTCATTAATCAGTCAAAATATATTAAAGAGTTACTCAAAAAGTTTGAGATGGAAGGTGCGAAGGTAATTGGAACACCAATGAATCCAACCACCAAACTTGATAAAGATGAAAGCGGTAAACTAGTTGACTCAAAGGTATATCGAGGTATGATTGGTAGTTTATTATATTTGACAGCTAGTAGACCTGATATTATGTTCAATGTATGTTTATGTGCACGTTTTCAACCATCTCTAAAGTGATCTCATTTGACTGCAGTTAAGCATATTTTTAGATATCTTACCGGTACCATTGACCTAGAATTATGGTATCCTAAACACATTTTTTTCGATCTTATTAGTTATTCAGATGCGGATTATACTGGTTGCAAAGTTGATCGAAAAAGTACTAGTGGAATATGTCATTTTTTAGGTCATGCACTTATTTCATGGTTTAGTAAAAAGTAAAATTCTGTTGCATTATCTACTTTTGAGGTAGAGCATGTTGCTGCAGGTAGTTATTGTGCTCAAATTCTTTATATGAAGCAACAACTTGAGGATTTTAAATTTATGTACAATCACATTCTAATCAAATGTGATAATACAAGTGCTATAAATCTTTCAAAGAATCCAATACAACATTTTAGGACCAAATATATTGAAATTAGATATCGTTTTCTTAGAGATAATGTGCAGAAAGGTGATTTTGTGTTAGAATTCACAAGCACACACGATCAGTTGGCAGACATTTTACCTATACCAGAAGATAGATTATGCATGATTAGAAGAGAAATAGGAATGATGCATGTCATGAATCTGCTAGATATTTATATTCCATTATCTCAAATGACCTACAGAAACTTGAGACGTTTAGTCTCATCATTCAAATGTACTTGCTTCTCATAGATCATTATGCCATCCTTATCTAAAAAATTAGGCAATTGAAATGAAGAGGCAAGTAAGGATTTTAAATCCTTATTCTGTTACTTTAAATCTACTATTTTTCTGTTAGACTGTTGAACAAGTCGTTGAAGAATATCGATCTTCTCATTAAACTTCTCTATCTCGCGAGTTTTAGATTGCAACCGAGCGGAAAAAGCAATTATGGACGATGAGTATCGAGTTCCGAGACTCACAAGCTCGTAAATGGCATCATGATCTGATTTATTAGCAAAATCAGTGTTTTGTTGCTTCATGGCGCCTACAACTGATGCATAAATAGTTTGAGGTGAAGAATACCTCATATCTTGATCACGAGAAACACTAAAAGAAAACTGATTAGCCATTGAAATTTTGTAGAGTGAGAATGAAGATGAACTACAGAGATGATAAGAAGATTTGATGCGAATTAGATAAAACTAAGGATTGCTTTTATAAAGATGGAAATAAATACAAGACAAACTGTCATCTCTTCAAATTTTACTTAGTCGAGCTTATAAGATATGCCGGATGCATATTGTCAAGAGTTACCGAACTAAACCAGCGAAATTTTTTGTAGATTGTCTCTATTTCTCTCGTGAAAACGCTGCCATTATCTGCTGATGTTGATTCTGTGCTTGAACACTCACTCATTTCGATTCCTCTATTCGAAATTTCAGAATATGAGCTAATTCTGTCAAATCTTTATTTTCTTACTTTAACCTCTTATTATTTCTATCTTTATTTGCAAGCTTTTGATGTAGAGCAGATATTTGATTGTTAAGTTAATTAACCTCATTTGCCCTCGCTAGTAATCTCCGAGATATGGTCGTAACAGAGGCAGCATATTGAGCACTAAGAGTTCTTGATACTGCAACAACCTCAGAATCAGTCTTACCAGGAAAATGCATCTCTGCTTCTATCATGGTATTGACAACGTCAGGAGATAAAATAACTGATTGAGACGGTTGTTGATTCAAATCTGGAAAATTAACGGAAGAAATTTTCTCAGCCATTCTATCATTTTGAATAAACAGAAACTGAATCAATGAGTGGGGTGAAAGTTTATTTGAGTATCCGACAAGTGAAAATAGTCTTTTAAACAGCACATTTCAAATCTTGATAATATTTCATTTGTCAACAACATCACGTAGATTTGAATTTGCTTCTGTACCGAATTGCCAGAACTAGACCTCCAACCTTTGCAGGTTTTGTTGGACATTCATGACTCCGCACCGAATTGCCAGAGTTAGACCTCCAATCTTTGCAGGTTTTGTCGAATACACGTGACTCCGCACCAAATTCTTTATAGTTTCTACTAACGCACTGTTTTATTTGTCTTTTGGTTATTATAGGAAAATGTCTTATTGAGCTAATTATGATTTTTTTTAATAATGCCAAAATGAGAGAAGTTTTAGACGTAAATATTTAGATTTTTAACTCTGTTATATATGTTGGAATTATATTTATCTATTACTTAAAAAACTAACGCATATTTTCAAGGGGAGTTTAAGCATTACTGTAAGTTTCAAAATTCTACTAAGTATTTGTCATCATCAAAAAGGGGGAGATTGTTGAATCTAAGGTTTCAAGTTTCGTATCTACGTGTAGATTTTGATAATAACAAATAAATTCAAGTCTCAAACTTAAATTATCTACGCAATGGAGCGAAGCGCACATCAAGTATAAAAGAACAAATCTACAAATGAAACTCATAAATTATTTTTGTACATCTCTTGATAAAATTCGAAATTGGATTAAGTCTCAAAAAGTAATATTTTCTCATAAAGTATTAAATTACATTTTTTTTATATACATGACACAAGCATGATATATGCATGACATCAAAAATATTTTAAATTGAAAAATTATATTTTACATGTGCATGGAATATGCAATAATCTCATTAAAAATTTTATTTTCAAAAATTATATTTTACATGTGCATGACATATGTAATAACTTCATTTAAAAATTTGAATTTTGAAAATTGAATGACATATGCAATGATTTCATCAAAATTTGAATTTTGAATTTGAAAGATAATTGAGTGGGACTCATTTGCCTATAAATAGCTCACTTGTATTTTGAAAAAATCACAACAACAAGAACTTACACATCTATTGCTAAATTTTGTATCATTCTTTCAAAACTCTCATTCTCTTTTTTTCTAAAATTTTGAGTTTTAATTCTTATTCTTTTTTAAAGAGATATAGGTTGCGCTGTATTATTTCCATCTCACTTATTGAGGAGTGTATTTGATAGTCTACCCACTATCAACTCTTATATTTGTAAGAGGGTGTATATAACTCTTGTGTGTGTAGATGGTATTATACACGAAGAATAGTTAAATCACCAAGTGTGAGGTGATTGGAAGTGTAGAGCGTGTTCTACACAGAGTTTTACACGGATTCTTTGAAGCGGTACTGCTCAAAGGTGTAATAGGTTTCTATCTTTATCTAAAGGAGATTAAATAGTGAATTTGGGATCTTAAAGGGGTAGCTTGAGGCGAGGACATAAGCAGTGGAGCTGAATCTTGTAAAAATACTGAGTTTACTTTTTCTTACCTTACTCTTTACATTTCTTGCTGTTTTATATTTTGTTTATATTTTATATTGTATATTTAATTTATAAGTGTTAATTTTTTATAATCTAACTCAATTCACCTTCCCTCTTGTATTAGTCATCTGGGCAACACTAACTATTACATTAAAGTTAAACTATTACAAGAACTTGGAGTCAATTTGTGAAAGTTGAACTATTACATTAAAGTTGAGCTTTTGGAGTCCATAAGCTGCATTGCTCCTTGCAAAGCATACCACGAACAAGTTTCCTACCTACAAGTTTACTACCTGGCAATGCACGAAATAGAAGTAGACTAGAAATCATTAGGCTTGAGTGATGTGGAGAAATTGATACAGGGTGAATGGAGTGATCTCTACTCTCATATGGCTCGCATTTATTCCCAAAGATTTAATTTAATCTCAATTAAAAGAATTTAACAGACTACCTAAACAAAACAAACCCTGCTACAGGGTTGGGAGAGAACTTTCAAGATGTCTACATTTAACCCAATAGACAAAGGGTTGAGCTATATTGTGTGCCATATTATATAGAGGGGCTGCATTACTAAAAACAGCCAGATGAACTAGATACAAAATGATAATCACTTTAGAGTTATCTTCATAATAACAGATCAGATAGCTTAAGGCAAACATGCAACCACATAAAGTTTATATGCCAACATAGTTTAAGTAACTTCCCATGTAAAGTATCTACTTTATCTGATAGTATTCCCAACACTAGAATTTTAGGTTGGGGTTAAGACATAGTAGAGTTGACTAGGGTCCGTGTTGACATCAAATAATTTTTCTACCAACTCTTTCATCATCTTTAAGATCACTTTTACAGTTCACATATAAACATCAGTGTTTAAGAAATGAATGACGAGATATTAAATGGTAGGAAAACTATGTATCAGCTTTCTTGGCTGCACGAAAAAGAAGCTCCTCTATCAAATGTTGTGCGGCTTATCAACATATCAATCGACATCAATGATTTCCAAAGATAACCATATTACCTGCCAAAAGAGAATTTCTTGCACAGCTGCAGAAGTTGGACCACCCTCAGGCCACATCGGTATGACAATATACACTGCAAATCACTCCCCTGGATCTAATTTTATTGGCAATCTTTAATGCCAACTCCATTGGGATTAGATTATCAGCTCCTGCTCTTACCATGAAAGTTAAAAATAAATTAGAAAATCTTCTATTCAGCAAGGAAGGAAGATATATGGCGCGAAGGAAATATGAAGATGGAAAATATACTTCATTAATTTTTTTGTGGATGAGGTAGCATATGGAGTATTTAATATAGATAAATTCTGTGTAATCTGGACCAGAAACAATACAGGATTACAGAAGCACTTTCTCAAATATAAAATGATAGGATGCAAAGATCTCAAGAACAGTGATTTATAATGAATAGGAAAAATATTCATTGCAGCCGGGCTGCAACAACACACTGAAGGAAAAGAAAAAAAAAAAAAAACAAATGCATGTGGTGTGCTGTTGTGCTGCTGCACACCGGCTGCAGCCAGGCATGCCCCTAATGAATAATCCATAATGTCATTTAAAAAAAAAAAACTCCATAATGTGGATGTTCTGTAAAATAAAAAAAAATATTGGTCAAAGAAATGGAAACAATATTGCATAGACAGATAACTAAGACACTGATGTAAAGCAACAGATTATATAAAACCTGCCCCAACTCAAAATTCCTAGTTGGTAGCGCTGGTTGTGATCCATCCAACCCTTCTTGCACTGGTTGTGATCCATCCAGCATAAATTGCATCTGTAAAAATTAAAAATGCAAATATTAAATATAATAATCATTTTGCATTAATAAGCATAAAACTTAAAAAAATATTAAATTCAAAACTCGTTTTGCAATAAAAAAAGCCTAAAAGTTAAAAATATTATGCTTTATTGACTCTCAATCACTAGATCCAATGTTGGGTTCCAAGGGCATTGATATCAACTTCTAATTGCTCAAATAAGTTCCTACACGTGTTCCATTGACTGATGGCATCTTCTTGGGGTGTATCCCTCTCATCTCACTAAAAATAAAGTAAAATTAAAAAATATTCGCCATCAGTTTATACTATAAATCTAACACATGTGAGAATGTAATATGTAAAAATACTATTTCTTATTTCTCAAACATGTTTACATATCCTTCTTACGGGTGGTATCTTTTGTTTGGCTTCAACCTTCTGCAAGTCTTTCTCCATCCTACCTGCTCTCCTTAACGATGGGAATTTTTTTTTTTTCCCTCTGACAACTAGTGGACTCTTGACTTGTTGGAAACTACCAATTGCGATTGTATTCAAGTTCATGTTGGGTGCATTCGAAGCTATTACAATGAAAGAACTATTCAAAAGTCCACATAAGTTGAAATAAAGAAATATTTATGGAAATCAATTCAAACCTGTCTAGGTCAAAGATGGGGCATTGGCTCTCACGAAAAGATTCGGTCATCTTATGTATCATTTTCTTTGCCTCTTCGAAATGGTCTTTAGAATCTCCCGCATAGGGTAGCATATGAAAACACATATTCAACATGATCGAATATATATTACCACTCGGCCTCTGATCCCTAGTGTCATGGCTTAGTTGGACTAACCTATATTTCAGTTTGATGTCTTTCCTCCACCGATCTAAAATATACCGATCTGGCAATGATCTTATACCATTAGATTTTAATACAAGCAAGATATGCTGACACAGTGTCCCCTCATCTGAAATAACCCACATGAATACTTTATAGTATAATCTTTTTCATTAAATTCCACTGTATATGTAACCATATTAGTGTACTCCTCAAGAAAAATTTTATCTTCTATCGAATAACTCTTCATGGTGCCCGGTCTAAGTATCTTCATCTCCAAATTGAGCACACATATAACTTCTTGTTGAACCTCCTTGAATTTAGCAAGAGTGTACAACTCTTGAATTTTTTTTTCTATTCATAGGGAATGGTAAGGTTAAATGACTGGAAGTCTGTATAGTTTTCATTCTCAAATTTCTTCTTTAGCGCAGTCGAGAGACTCCTTCAAGTTTTTCTTCGAGTGCACATACCCATTAAAAAAAACATTCATACTCTTACTGTGCTGAGTTGAAATCATTCCAGTTCAAAAATGCTCTTTCTGGAAGACCAATATCCAATGCTCATGCTTCGCATGCAAACTTTTCAATCATGCATTATCATGTAAGTCGTATTTTTTAATAAACTCGTCTCAGCACTCATCAAATTTTTCAATGGTTTGAGTGTCATACATACATTTACTCAGATGACTTTTCAGGCTACTTTTGTAGGCAGCATATAACCTAAATTTCTCGGGGACTTTTGTAGGCAGCAAATGCATTTTTTATCGCTCTGTCTTGATCAATAATAGTCTTAGGAGCTACACCGTCGGACGTGGCTTGGCGACATTGGAACCCCCACCCTGGGCCTTACCTCCCAGTGCATAACCAAGGGTAATGTATCTGATACTTTAATCATCTGACCTCTCACTCCTTTTGTGTCTTCACTCCAAACTCATGTTTCTTAGCATAATTCTTATAATACATTTACAAATCCTGAAAAGAATTGAATTTTATCTCCGAGTTTGGCTTCTCAATCATATCATCACTATTTGTTTGCATTAACTGTTGTATCCTGATATTGCCATCATTAGTTTCTCCTTCATCTTGTCTATCATTTGTATTCTCTTCGTCAACTCTAAGTGATGCACATGGGGCTTCAACCTCCACACAATCAAATTTATCATTCTGACCCATGCTTTTTGTGCTTGCTGTGGATCTTGTAGTGTTGGGAGGAGGTAAAGGTCCCATCCAATAAGGAAATGGACAACTAGCATTATATTGAAGGCGAAAACAATGAAGACAATCAGAACTTTTTTTTTTAATATATGGTAAATAAGTAAAAGACAAAAATAAAAGTTGACATTTAAGTGTTGCTTGGATATTAGTTTCTCTCTTCAAATCTAGGTTTCTCTCTTCGGTTTCGACATTAGAAAATTGTTGGAGATGGCCGAGAGCAGGCGCGGACCCAGCTTGCTCATTGGGGGGCTACCGCCCCCCCAAAGTTTTTAAAATTTTAATTTATAATATAAATATATATAATTATATATATAATTAAAATTCTCTCTTAAATTAAAAATAAATAAAAATTGACTCCCTCAAATTTTTTTATTAAAATTATTCATTTAAATCTTAATATATATTAATTTATATTCTAATTTTTAATTTTTACTGAAACTCAAATTTTAATTCATGTAAGTTCATAGCTTCTCAATTAACATGCTAACTTTAATAAAAAAATTAATTATAAATTTATATGATTGTAAAATTGATTGATTATACTCACTTATTTAGTTTCAGTCTAATTTATATGATTATGATATATAATTTGTTAAAAATTTAACATTGTTACATCATTACTTATTAGAAAATTCTCAAATTTATTTTAATCTATAAATTTTTCTTAAATCATAAAAAAATATAAGCAAGTACTTAAAAATAATTAATTTTTTTTAAAAAGACGTGAATAATTCAAAAATTAATATAGAGTTTAGTTATAAAAAAATATGACACTTTTATCACTAATGATTATCCTTATAAAATTTATATTTATTGTACATTTTATCGATCGCCTTTCAAACACAAAATTTTGATTCCGTCCCTGGCCAAGAGGTTGAAAAAGGATTCACGCAGGCTAAAGACGGATTCGTGCAGGTTCTGGATACTTTCTCTCTCTTCACATCCCACATTTACTTAGTTTGCTTTTATTTATTTATTTTTAAATCATATTTGACGTGGCGATCGTCGACTTTATATAGAAGAACCCAATCCAAACGGTAACTTCTTAACAAGGATACAGTGCAACGCGTAGAGTCGTAAACAATTTCCACACGGAACTCGGAAGTCCTTCGATGGGCCATGGCCGACCCGGAAGACGGCCACCCCATCATTTCAACAGGCTCAACTCAAGAGACACCAAGAAAGGGCTCCGACAAAATACGAAAGCAAAGACAAGAACATAGAAAACGAATCTTCTTCTGAAACCAGCAACAATCCCGCCGCCTTGTTGTACGGAAGTCTCTGGGTCCGATTATGGAGACGTTGATGGAGGATGAGGAACAGCACGGCTGGAGAGAAGTGAAGCTGCCTAGTTTGATACCCCTGGTGCCGGCGCCGGAGCTGGAGAGAGAAACGGGGGAGAGGAGGCAAGGCCGGGACATACTCATAGCCGTCGATCACGGTCCCAAAAGCAAGGACGCCTTTGATTGGGCCCTCATCCACCTCTGCAGGCTCGCTGATACCCTCCATCTCATCCATGTCGTTTCCAGTTAAGCAAATTATATATCTTTTACCATTTTTTGTTCATGTTTGATGATCCTATATTTTTTTGGTGTTAATTTTTTATGGGTTTTTGTTAAGGCGTGAAGAACGAACTCGTTTACGAGACGAGCCAAGGGCTGATGGAGAAGCTTGCTGTTGAGGCCTTTCAAGTTGCCATGGTGAGTGAGTCATCTTCTTTAATTTGTTTTTTGTTTTTCCTGCAATTCCAGAGAGGAACAATCTGTGTAAAGTTGTGCGAAGATACATATTTTAGAGTTTCAACTGTGATGGAAAGTCTAAGGTGCAAACTTGGTACCTTTTATAACATGATTGGGCTTGGAGTCGTTAATAATAAATTTGGATAAGGCGGTCTCCCCATTTATTATATCAACGTCTAATGGTCTGGGTTCAACCATTTTGTTGGTAAAGTTCTTGCACATAAAAGTGTTCTCTTGCTTCAGCTATTGTGCCTTATTGCCTTGGCATCCTTCCCATAGCTTGGGAATTTGGAGGTTAAAATTTGTTTCTTTACACAATAGTACCATACTAAGCAGTTTAAAGTAGTAATTATTTGATATTCCCGGTACTTAAATAAAACATATTATCTGATGTACCCTGGTGATGATTTATCGTTGCGTATATAGATTCCACCTGAAATTATATGTTATCTTTAATAATACCAATGAACTCATTGTTATCGTTTTAGTCTAAAGTTATAGGGGGATACTTAGACTTGTCTCAGATAATTTATTAAGTGGCACGTCTCCCTTCTTTACGATTGTGATGTGCTAAGACACTTGCATAAGAATTAGTTCATGTAGTCAAGTTGCTCATTATAAAAATAATTTTGTCAAGCTAGACAGTCAGTTCCATTATTTTTTTTTTTTTTTGCTTTTTCATCACACACGATTGAATTCTCCTGCAATCAGAAACCTCAGCTCTTGACTCAAAACTCCTTTGGAAACCTCCAAACGTAAATCAGCTGTACTCATCACTTTGCAGTTCGGTTCTAATCAATTTTATGCCCAAGTGGAAACCTAATATGAGAAGAACTTCCATATCCAGTCATTTTTCCATTGATTGAGCGATCAGTTGATCTTGTGCTCCCTTTATGGTGTGATTATCACTAAGCTTCGCCAAATGGGATACACTCTAGCTAAGAAAATATAAGATAACCCCAACTTATTAGTCACTGGTTTTGTATATAAAATTGTCACCTTTAAAAATTTGACCATTTGCCAGTGTTGGTCCTTTCTGTGTTTTTATTTCGAACTTAAATGGTCTTTATGGAACAGGTAAGGACTGTGGCTCGGATTGTGGAAGGGGATCCTGGTAAGGCAATTTGCAAGGTGGCAGAAAAGTTGAAGCCTGCAGCGGTAGTCATGGGTACAAGAGGCAGAAGCATCATCCAAAGGTTTGTTCACTCCCTCATCTCCCCCCCCCCCCTCCCATCCTCGTTTGTCTGACTGTCACAGTTATATTATTGTTGGGACTTCAGTGTACTGCAGGGAAGCGTGAGCGAATATTGCTTCCACAACTGTAAATCAGCACCTGTAGTAATTGTGCCTGGAAAAGGTATTTTTTTCTTACTAATTAAGTCCTCAAAATTTCCTTTAGTGCACATCAATTCTTAAGGAATTATACCTTGGATTTGCAGAGGCTGGAGACGAGTCTTTGATATAATGAACTGGCATGCAATAAACTGTAAGTCCTGAGTGTTGTGATGTCAATAAGAGCTTGCTTGGTTGTAGTTGGTTGCTTGTTTTTTGATTTTGTGTGGCCACTGGCCAGAATGAGCATTAGATGCTAGTGTGACTAATTTGTAAAGCATATATCAATTTATATATTTGAACTAGCTGTTGTTATGTGTTTCCGACTGTTATGAAATTTAAAGAAAAAAAACTACTATTGCAAAAGAGAAATAAGAAATTCTCTCTGAAACTCTTAAGAATTGAAACTTTCTTTCTCTCTCTATATTTTCTTATGAATTTCATTACAACTGAAACTCCTATTTATAGACTTTGAAATTACTATGCAAGTTACTATGCAAGTCACTATGCAAGTCACTATGCAGAATTTAAAATAATAGTGGTGGGGTCATTTACATAATTTTAGTGGTGGGACAGGAGGCGGCTGCATTTCGTTCGTTCATTACATAAATATCTTTTGATTCATTAAGGGATGCCCATGCGAATTTTCAATAATTCGTCTCATTATTATAGAACTCGGATGTCCAAGACGATCATGCCAAGTCATAAATACTTTAAGGTCAATGCACTTCTAGTGCATTACCACATATGATTCAATTGTTCTCATTTTTGTTTAATACAATCCAGAACATAGAGCAGACAGTTTTTCTAATACGAGCTTCTGGCCCGATATTGTTTTAGTAATAAGGAGATGCTCTTTACTGCCTTCATTGGTCGTTTCAATATGGTAATCATTACGACGTATATCTTTGAAACTCAATAAATTTCTTCTAGATTGTGAAGAGAATAGAGTATCATCAATACAAAATTTGGTGCCATTAGGCAACACAATATAAGCTCTTCCGAAGCCCTCAATTAAATCCGATGAACCTGATATGGTATGGACATAGGCTTTACTTAGTGTTAGATTTTGAAAATATTTCTTTTTTTTTTTAGAATTGTGTGAGTTGTAGCACTGTCAGCCAGACATATATCTTTATCATTCAACTCAGAGATAAAAAGTTCATCAATGTGATCCATGATTCTACAAAATATACAAAACTTTTATTACTGATAGAAAGAAAATACATTAATTGAGTGGAACACTTCCATCTCCAATTAAGTGTTCAATACTACCTTCAGGATGATTAAAGAAATCAGATACATGAAGATGAGTAACGTCTACATCTACTGAATCTAATAAATCATCTGATGGTTCTACTAAATTTGTTTCATGCACTTTATTCTTTCCTTTAATAGAAGCTTGATATAAATCAGCTAAGTGCCTGGCCGTACGGCAGGTACGTGACCAATGTCCAGTCATTCCACATCTATGGCACACCTCTTTACTTTTCTTTGAAGAATTATTTTGAAGATTTTTACCCCTTTCTGAATTGTACCACTTCTGGTGATATGGTATATTATAATCCCTTTTAATGTTGTCATTCCTGGGACCAACATTTCTATAATTTCTCCTACCACGTCCACGCCTCCGATTTCTTCTAAAGGATGCACCATTCACTTCTGGGAATGATGCAAACCTATTACCATTCACTTTAGGGAATGATATTGAGCCAGTAGGGCGTGACTGGTGGCTTTCTAATAAGAGCTCATTATTCTGCTCAGCTACTAGAAGACATGATATAAGTTCAGAATATTTCTTGAACTTTCTCTCTCGATACTGCTGCTGCAGGAGCACATTCAAGGCATGAAATGTAGTAAAAGTCTTCTCTAGCATATCTTCATCGGTGATTTTCTCACCGCATAATTTTAATACTGAGCTTATTTTAAAAAGTGTCGAATTATACTTACTAACACTTTTATAATCTTGCAACCTCAGGTGCATCCATTGAGAACGAGCTCTTGGGAGGATGACAGTCTTCTAGTGTTCATACCTCTCCCTTAAATTGTTCCACAAAATATAGGGATCTTTTACTGTGAGATATTCAGTTTTCAATTCTTCATGAAAATGGTGGCGAAGGAAAATCATTGCTTTAGCACGTTCCTGCAGGGATGCTTGATTTCCTTCTTTAATAGTTTCTCTCAGGTTCATTGCATCAAGATGTATTTCAGCATCAAATATCCAGGATAAATAATTTTTCCCAGATATATCAAGAGCAACAAATTCCAATTTTGTAAGATTTGTCATTTTCTACACATATAAATAATGAAATAAATATGTGTATCTCATATTTATAAACTCACACAGATAATCATCAATAAAAGGATTTCAAATAATATATTGAAAAACTTACAGAGGAATAAGGCCACTAGCTTTAGAATTGGTAGAACCGTCGTGCTGATAACGTGTTATGAAATTTAAAGAAAGAAACTACTATTGAAGATAATACTGCTTGTATCATTCAAATCAGAGGAGGATATATCAAAGGTGACAGAACCAAACATATTTCACCTAAATTCTTTTATACTCATGAACTTCAAGAGAAAGGTGAAATTGATGTCAAGCAGATACGATCTAGTGATAATTTGACAGATTTATTCAAAAAGGCGTTACCAACTTCCACGTTCAAAAAGATTGTGCATAACATTGGAATGCGAAGACTCAAAGATCTTTTTTCATGCACTTTTCAGGGGGAGTAAATGTGCTGATTGTACTCTTTTTCCTTCGCTGAGGTTTTGTCCCACTGGGTTTTCCTCTGCAAGGTTTTAATGAGGCAATCTTAAAACACTTGTGGATACATAAGAAGACTGTACTCTTTTTCCTTCGCCATTGGTTTTTCTTCCTACTGGGTTTTTACTTGGCAAGGTTTTAACGAGGCAGATTCCTTATTGGCGGTCATTCAAGGGGGAGTGTAATGAACGAACGAAATGCAGCCGCCCCCTGTCCCACCACTAAAATTATGTGAATGACCCCATCACTATTATTTTAAATTCTACATAGTGACTTGTATAGTAACTTACATCGTAATTTCAAAGTCTATAAATAGGGGCTTCAGTTGTAATGAAATTCATAAGAAAATATAGAGAGAGAATGAAATTTCAATTCTTAAGAGTTTCAGAGAGAATTTCTTATTTTTCTTTTGCAATAGTAGTTTCTTTTTTAAAATTTCATAACACGTTATCAGCACGACGGTTCTACCAATTCTGAAACTAGTGACCTTATTCCTCTGGAAGTTTTTCAATATATTATTTGAAGTCTTTAATATATTTTATTGATGATTATCTGTGTGAATTTATAAATATGAGATACTCATATTTATTTCATTATTTATATGTGTAGAAAATGACAAATCTTACAAAATTGGAATTTGTTGCTCTTGATATATTTGAGAAAAATTATTTATCCTGGATACTTGATGCTGAAATACATCTTGATGCAATGAACCTGGGAGAAACTATTAAAGAAGGAAATCAAGCATCCCTACAGGAACGTGCTAAAGCAATGATTTTCCTTCGCCATCATCTTCATGAAGAATTGAAAACTGAATATCTCACAGTAAAATATCCCTATATTTTGTGGAACAATTTAAGGGAGAGGTATGAACACCAGAAGACTGTCATCTTCCCAAGAGCTCGTTCTCAATGGATGCACCTGAGGTTGCAAGATTATAAAAGTGTTAGTGAGTATAATTCGGCACTTTTTAAAATAAGTTCAGTATTAAAATTATGCGGTGAGAAAATCACCGATGAAGATATGCTAGAGAAGACTTTTACTACATTTCATGCCTCGAATGTGCTCCTGCAGCAGCAGTATCGAGAGAGAAAGTTCAAGAAATATTCTGAACTTATATCATGTCTTCTAGTACCTGAGCAGAATAATGAGCTTTTATTAGAAAGCCACCAGTCAAGCCCTACTGGCTCAATATCATTCCCTGAAGTGAATGGTAATAGGTTTGCATCATTCCCAGAAGTGAATGGTGCATCCTTTAGAAGAAATTGGAGGCGTGGACGTGGTAGGAGAAATTATAGAAATGTTGGTCCCAGGAATGACAACATTAAAAGGGATTATAATATACCATATCACCAGAAGTGGTACAATTCAGAAAGGGGTAAAA
Organism: Platycarya strobilacea; assembly: GCA_036898215.1. NCBI lineage: Eukaryota > Viridiplantae > Streptophyta > Magnoliopsida > Fagales > Juglandaceae > Platycarya > Platycarya strobilacea. The sequence continues at coordinate 7,642,142 of CM072554.1, read as the reverse complement.
ATCCTCAAAATAATTCTTCAAAGAAAAGTAAAGAGGTGTGCCATAGATGTGGAATGACTGGACATTAGTCACGTACCTGCCGTACGGCCAGACACTTAGCTGATTTATATCAAGCTTCTATTAAAGGAAAGAATAAAGTACATGAAACAAATTTAGTAGAACCATCAGATGATTTATTAGATTCAGTAGATGTAGACGTTACTCATCTTCATGTATCTGATTTCTTTAATCATCCTGAAAGTAGTATTGAACACTTAATTAGAGATGGAAATGTTCCACTCAATTAATGTATTTTCTTTATATCAGTAATAAAAGTTTTGTATATTTTGTAGAATCATGGATCACATTGATGAGCTTTTTATCTCTGAGTTGAATGATAAAGATATATGTCTGGCTGACAGTGCTACAACTCACACAATTCTAAAAAAAAAGGAAATATTTTCAAAATTTAACACTAAGTAAAGCCTATGTCCATACCATATCAGGTTCATCGGATTTAATTGAGGGCTCCGGAAGAGCTTATATTGTGTTGCCTAATGGCACCAAATTTTGTATTGATGATGCTCTATTCTCTTTACAATCTAGAAGAAATTTATTGAGTTTCAAAAATATACGTCGTAATGATTACCATATTGAAACGATCAATGAAGGCAGTAAAGAGTATCTCCTTATTACTAAAACAATATCGGGCCAGAAGCTCGTATTAGAAAAACTGTCTGCTCTATGTTCTGGATTGTATTATATAAAAATGAGAACAATTGAATCATATGTGGTAATGCACTAGAAGTGCATTGACCCTAAAGTATTTATGACTTGGCATGATCGCCTTGGACATCCGGATTCTATAATGATGAGACGAATTATTGAAAATTCGCATGGGCATCCCTTAAAGAATCAAAAGATATTTCTACCCAATGAATCTCCATGCGCTGCATGTTCTCAAGGTAAGTTAATTATTAGACCATCTCCCTCAAAAGTCATTGTTGAATGTCCATCCTTTTTACAAAGGATTCACGGAGATATATGTGGGCCTATTCATCCATCAAGTGGACCATTTAGATATTTTATGGTTCTAATTGATGCATCTAGTCGATGGTTACATGTTTGTCTTTTTTCCACTAGAAATATTGCATTTGCTAGATTTCTTGCTCAGATAATTAAACTACGAGCACAATTTCCTGAGTATCCGATTAAGACCATTCGATTGGATAATGCAGGTGAATTTTCATCTCAAGTTTTTGATGATTATTGCATGTCAATAGGAATAGATGTTGAACATCCTGTTGTCCATACACACACACAAAACGGTTTAGCTGAGTCTTTGATCAAAATGCTTCAACTAATCGCTAGACCTTTACTTATGAAATCAAGACTACCTATTTCTGTTTGGGGACATGCTATACTTCATGCAGCATCTCTAATTCGCATTAGACCATCTGCATATCATAAATATTCTCCATTACAGCTTGCATTTGGTCAACAACCAAATATTTCTCATCTTCGTACTTTTGAATGTGCTGTATATGTTTCAATTGCACCTCCACAACGTACAAAAATGGGCTCTCAAATTTTGATTCTCTATCCATTATTAGATACCTTGAACCCTTTATAGGGGATATGTTTAAAGCACGTTTTGAAGATTGTCATTTTGACGAATCAAATTTTCCGTTAATGGGTAAAGAAAAGTCGGTGCCTGAAGCACGACAAGATATTACTTGGGATAATAAGACCCTGTCTCATTTTGATCCTCCTACAAATGAATGTAAACGGGAAGTTCAAAAGATTATTCATTTGTAAAATGTTGCAAATCAGTTACCAAATGTATTTACTGACACTAAAGGTGTAGTAAAATCTTATATTCCTGCTGTTAATACTTTAGCAAGGATTGAAGTCCCTGAAGGACAAATTGTCAAAGCAGCAATAGATAAATCTAAAATACGCCTGAAGTGTGGAAGGCCTATTGGTGCAAAAGATAAAATTTCCAGAAGGAAAAGAATACAAAATGAATTTGGTGTTCCTGAAGAACACATATCCACAATACAGGCTACAAATATAATTGGTACTTCTAAAGAGTTCAAATCTTCTATTCCAAAACTTCCTGAAGAGGAAACTCCTGAAAAGTATAAATCTCCTAAAAAGGGACCTCCTGAAGAGGCGTGTCATGAAATGTTTTCCCCTGAAGAGGAACAGGTACCTGAAAATAATGAGATCTCAATACATTTCATGAAAACTGGAGAAATTCTGGATAGAAATAAAACTGTTGTCGACAACATATTTTCATATAAAGTGGCCCTTGATATTACCCGAAGTAATGAAGAAAGTGAGTCAAAAAGCGTCGAAGAACGACGACGTAGAAATGATTGGCCAAAATGGAAAATAGCTATTGAAGCTGAATTAAATTCGCTAGCAAAACGAGAAGTATTTGGACCTGTTATCCAAACACCAAAGGGTGTGATGCCTGTTAGATATAAGTGGGTATTTGTACGAAAACGTAATGAGAAAAATGAAATTGTGCGATACAAAGCACGGCTTGTCGCACAAGATTTCCTGCAGAAACCCGGGATTGATTATGAAGAAACATACTCTCCTGTTATGGATGCAATTACATTTAGATTTTTGATTAGTTTGGTTGTTACAAAAGGATTAGAAATGCGGTTGATGGATGTGGTCATTGCATATTTATATGGATCCTTAGACCATGACATATATATGAAAATCCCTGAAGGATATAAGATGCCTGAAGTATCTACAAGTACATCTAAAAATATGTACTCAATCAGACTACAAAGATCTTTATATGGGTTGAAGCAATCCGGACGCATGTGGTATAATCGCTTAAGCGAATATCTATTGAAAGAAAGATTTGAGAATAATCTTATATGCCCATGTGTTTTTATTAAAAAATCAGAATCCGGATTTGTCATTAATGCGGTTTATGTTGATGATTTAAATATTGTGGGAACTCCTGAAGAGATCTCAAAAATCGCTATATATTTAAAGAATGAATTTGAAATGAAAGATCTTAGCAAAACAAAACTTTGTCTCGGCCTGCAGTTTGAGCACTTGCCAAATGGAATTTTTATTCATCAGTCCATGTATACTGAGAAAGTCCTAAAGTATTTTTATATGGATAAATCTCATCCCCTGAGTACTCTAATGATTGTTCGAACACTTGATGTGAAGAAAGATCCATTCCGTCCTTGTGATGACGATGAAGAAATTCTTGGTCTTGAAGTACCATATCTCATTGCAATTGGAGCTTTGATGTATCTTGCAAATTGCACTCGACCAGATATTACATTCTTAGTTAATTTGCTTGCAAGATATAGTTCTGCACCAACTCGAAGGCATTGGAATGACATTAAACATGTCATTCGTTACCTTCATGGTACGGTTGATATGAGATTATTTTATCAACGTGGTTCAAGTCCAGAATTGATTGGGTATGCAGATGCAGGTTATCTTTCAAACCCACACAGAGGTAGATCTCAAACTGGATATTTTATTTACTTATGGAGATACTGTCATATTATGGAAATCTGTTAAGCAGACACTATCTGCTACTTCTTCAAATCATTCAAAGATCATTGCTATTCATGAAACAAGTTGAGATCAGTTATTCAACATATCCAGGAAAATTGTGGATTTCCCATGATCAATAATAGCCCAACAATCTTATATGAAGATAATACTGCTTGTATCACTCAAATCAGAGGAGGATATATCAAAGGTGACAGAACCAAACATATTTCACCTAAATTCTTTTATACTCATGAACTTCAAGAGAAAGGTGAAATTGATGTCAAGCAGATACGATCTAGTGATAATCTGGCAGATTTATTTACAAAGGCGTTACCAACTTCCACATACAAAAAGATTGTGCATAACATTAGAATGCGAAGACTCAAAAATCTTTTGTCATGCACTTTTCAGGGGGAGTAAATGTGCTGGTTGTACTATTTTTCCTTCGCTGAGGTTTTGTCCCACTGGGTTTTCCTCTGCAAGGTTTTAATGAGGCAATCTTAAAGCACTTGTGGATACATAAGAAGACTGTACTCTTTTTCCTTCGCCATTGGTTTTTCTTCCCAGTGGGTTTTTACTTGGTAAGATTTTAATGAGGCAGATTCCTTATTGGCGGTCATTCAAGGGGGAGTGTAATGAACGAACGAAATGCAGCCGTCCCCTGTCCCACCACTAAAATTATGTGAATGACCCCACTACTATTATTTTAAATTCTGTATAGTGACTTGCATAGTGACTTGTATAGTAACTTGCATAGTAATTTCAAAGCCTATAAATAGGGGCTTCAGTTGTAATGAAATTCATAAGAAAATATAGAGAGAGAATGAAAGTTTCAGTTCTTAAGAGTTTCAGAGAGAATTTCTTATTTCTCTTTTGCAATAGTAGTTTCTTTCTTTAAATTTCATAACACCGACTTGGATATCTTAGCCACGATCTTTGTTAAATATCTGGGCTTGTTAGGGGAAGGTGCCCCCAAGCTTATATTCACATATATCATTTGACTCCTAACCAATGTGGGATCATAACATACTCCCATTTTTCATAACTGGCTTTGATACCACTTGTTACGTGACCATATAATGCTCAAGGATTTACGTCCAAAAAAACTGGCTTGTTAGGGGAAGGCGTCCCAAACTTATATGCACATATACCATTTGACCCTAACCAATGTGGGATCATAAAACTATTAGCCAAGCCTGGGAAGTTTTCCTTGTGGGATCATAAAACGATTAGGCTAGCCTGCAAAGTTTTCCTTGTTCTTGTTTTTATTTTCTTAGAAAATGGAACATTTCATAGAAATAAAATTTTAATACAATGTCCTCGTTCTTGTTACTTCTCTTCGTTAAAGACCGTGACCGTAAGCTAGCTTAATTTTGAACACGTCAACATTTTATTCTGGGCCTACTACTGTTTACAATAATCTTTAGGACCCAACAAAAGTTCTCTTACCCAGGCTTGGTAGATCCTGGGCTTTTTTTTGGTGTGAGAAAACTCAGTGTTAGGTTGCCCAACCACAATGGATCTGGTGTAACTCTCCAACCCTAAATTATTCTGTTGAAAAATCAGCATGAAGTGAAATAAATGTATGAACATGTATTACTTTCCCATTTTTCCCACCATCTTATCTTCCCTTCCTGCTACCCAGAACCATTCGTCTTAGGAGTTGCACTGATTTTTATTTTTTAAGGATTATCCAACCAGAAAGAGACAGCTTTCGAGTTCAATGGCACCCAACAAATCTTGGGAGTGGTACCGATATTTGCACACTTTCAAGAGAATCTGTGGCTTTCTTGGAGAGTTCTGTTGTGAGTACTGAAAGGTGGAGAGAAAACTTGTGAAAGTATAATTTACAAGGGATAATTTTCACTCAAAGCTGAAAATGGACCCTAGAAAAGGGAATGATAATATCGCCATAGAAAGGAACAAAGAGAATCAAAGAGATCTTAGGTATGGATGAGGCCAGCCCCACCCCTATCGCTATTCCTACATGGCTTGAAAATGAAGGCAAAAAGAAAGAAGATGCGGTGAAGATGTGTGTAGGCGACCTTTTTCAGTGGTCCCCAAACCATTTCCACAACCTAACACTTCAAAACCTCCTTCCTTGTATGGTAAAATTATGACCTAATTGCCAATAGAAGTTACAAAAAGACCAACTTTTCTTAGAGAATACTCCACCCAACTCAGAGTTACAGTCCCACCATTCAGACTTTGTTCATTAACATCTTCCAGTTTATTGTAGAGGAGAGAGCTCATTCAGATGTGAGGAAATTTATTAAATAATTAAATTTACCTAATTTAATATTATCCAAATTTTTTGAGACAGATGATAATTGACTTTTGGGTCCTTTGACAATCACAACTACCATGTTAAGTAATGATTTGGGGTTGCAGCTAGTTAACCACATTCTACCATGATATGGCAATAAAATAAGCTTGTATGATTGGGCATAATTACTCTGCCACACCAGAAAACTTTTTACCATGTGAAATAATAATTTCAGGTAGCATATAGTCAAACACTGTCTAATATGATATGGGAATGAGATCATCTCAGTAATTAACATAATGGCTCTGCAACACACACAGAGAGAGAACTGTTTATACAATTCAGAAAGTAAAGAAATATAAGTTGATTGAGGTATAATGTAAGAGAAATAACTTAGCTATAAAGAAAGTTATACAAAAAGAAATTTATAAATTGATATAATTTGATGCATCAGATTATGAATTTATTTTTGCATATTATAGAACTTCTCATGATGTAATTCAGTTAAGAGGAGCTGGGTCCCTCACGACATGAAACCCACCCATAACAAATTGAATGTGAATGATTGGATATGTTTGGTCCTAATCTACTTCTCCACATAATAATGGCATCGCATTCAACATTCTACTGCATAATCATCAGCCTTTCTCAATCAGCATATAATTACCCTCTCCAAGAGGGAACTCTCAGACGGTCCTAGTGCTTGAAAGTTGTCACTTTGGTTCATCCAACAGAGGGACAACTTGTACCACTGGATTAAAGCGACGTATACCATTTGCACAAACATGTTTGCTGCGACAATTTGATGCAGTTTAATTTACTTTTGTACTGTTTGTCTTTCAATTGAAACTAGGGTTTTATTATTTAGTTCGATTTGAAAATGGTGTCCATCTTCTGAGTTGATTTTAATAGCGACAAATGGTAAAAGTATACATGCAGTCTCAAGCCTCAAGGTGTGACATAGTAGTGAACTAGGACGAGCAGAGTAGACCAGACGTTCTGATTTATTTTGAAACTCTGCCTTCATCTTTACTATCATATTGGAAAATACCTTTTTATAATTGGAGATGTACGAAAAATTATTGGATGGTCCGGTGGGAGTTGATGAGGTTCGTCAAATTATAAAATTATTTTTATTATAAATTATATTTTAAAGATTTTTATAAAATCACATCAATTTGAGAGTTTATTTTATATAATGTGTGTATATAAGAGTCGTTTTTAATTATTCATTTTCTTTATTCTTTTGTGCCCTACCCTTGGTTCCGTCATCCATCTCCGTCAACTTTTCTTAGTACCTATAGCGTTTTTTAGGTTACAGATGAAGGCAAAGAAACAGAGGATTGTTGACAGTAGGCATTGATATTATTTATACTATGAAGCAAGTACAAATACAACTATATACGTTATGTATTTTAACATTTAAAAAAAAAAAGAATATGGATCAGAAGGCTTCATTGAGTGAACTCAGCCAAGAAATTGTATCATGGATACTTTTTTATTCAGATCTCCATCTTCAAATTGCTGGCCTCAATGGAACCTGCAAAAACAATATAGTACATTTAGTTTTTAAAGGTCAATTGATGCTGTGATTAAAAATTAAATAAATCAAAAAGCTCATCTAAGTAGGAAGACCCATTTCAGGTTAAGCAAGTCTTTGTATGATGCGTATTCACTAATGAATGGTGATGATAGCAATCATGTGGCAAAGAGTACCACACCTTTCATTGTTTCTCCTATCTATCAGAACGGTTGTGGGTGCTGTGGTCATTGAAAAATATAAATGGATTCAATGGTTTTTGAAGAAAAAGAGAGATAGATCCTTATAAACAGCTTTCTCTGTTTCGACATCAAAGTATACATACTTTCTGAGCAAAGACAGTAACAGGGCACACTACATGGTCATGTCTTAGGTAAAAAAAGAAAACACACACACCCCATACTTGAAACTGATGGAAACATGAAAGCGAAGAGGAAATTTTTGTACGCTAGCTCTGCCTACCTGTAAATGGTTGGGATGGGAAGGAACTCGATCTTCCTTGATGGGAATCCAAATTGAAAAGGTTTTGTAAATCAGCATCCCAAGTAGAAGGAGGCTGGAGTTGCTGCAGGACAAGGAAGGCCAATCTATTTTATAAAACTGGCAAGTTTAAAGGGAGATAGTAGCACATTAAAATACAAAGTAAAGAAGCAATTACAGAAAAGCAGGATGCGTCAAAATAAGTTTCGGGGAGCGATACAGGTGCACTGATGGTTCGTCGAAGTGCCATAAGATCAGGTGTATTCACCCCCATCTCCAACCCACATGCAACCATTTGTTGTACTTGGTTGAACTGAAGATAGGCAGTATTAGTCATCTCAGATGAACTTCCAATTGTTGGGAAATTGGCTGAGCAAGCAGGAAAGATCTGTTGATATTGAAGCAAAAAGAGAATGAACAACACGAGAGAATGGTGGACACCCTACGCTTTCCAAGAGTGCCAAAATGTTAAAGCTAGCATGTTCAAGCAAATCAATTTCATTCATTTTACTCATTCTTTATGAGAACCAAAATGCATGGATGGCCGACACACACTTTGTCAAATATACCAAACTAAATATTTGTTTTTACCTCTTTTGTGAACAAGTCCTCAATGTTGAAGTCAAGCCTCGGGTTCACAGTAGCTAGTTTCATGGACAGGAACTGCATATCATAATAATGAGAGGACACCATTCAGATTACATCGAATATGACATATCTTAAAAATTATAAACAAAGGCATAAAAGTCTATGAAGAGTATAAGATGAAGCTACCTCTACTTGTCGTTGAAGGGATTGAACATAATTGATGATTTCATCAAGCATTCCAGCTTTCCCTGTGATTTTGTTGCACCCTGGTACTAAATCTTGTAGATACTTCATTCTCTCACTGATCTTCTCCCTTCTCACCTGCAAAACACATTCATACATGACATAAATCACACTATTGCTGAAGAGAAATTCTGGGAAGTGGAAAATTGTTGATCATGATGAAAGTATATGCCTAAAGAGAGGAAATATCATGATTCCTACTCACTCTCTCAGCTAGGCTGTGGCTGTCTGTGGCCTGACCACGACGTGCCCGGACATGAATATAGTCAGGCTTTTGAACTTCGGAAGCTTTTGAATTTTCCCTTGAAGTATCAGCAGAAGTCTCCCTGTTATTCGTGTGAGTGGTGATGTTTTTGGTCCTGGTTTGTTCTGTGGTGTTCTTTGATTCCCCCTCTTCTGCACATACTTTGCTCCTCTTGTCTTTGGCGCCGTCTTCCGCAACAACCTAGACATAAGAAGAAGAGATCCTTACTAGTAATTTAACCAGAACCTCCCAAAGACTAGCGCTTGATCTTGCGCATCTTAAGTTGTTAAAAAATATCTAATCATTGCAAGTCGAAACCATTTATTTCAAAAGAGTAAGGAACAGGGCATTCAATTAAAACATAGAGGAACAAGAAGAAATAAAACACAGAGAAATCAAGTAACATTAATTATTCATTACATCCAAAATTTAGAGAGAATTAATGAGTTCCAAAAGGAACGCGTTGAGATTTTAAAGAGGCATTGTGCATGGTATTACAGTCTTTATGGTAAAGACTTTCGGGAAAATCCTGATGATAAAACAAACACAACAAACCTTTGTGTTCTGCACCTTATCAGCCTTCCTCTTCTTGAAGCTCTCTCTCCCGACCGCAGAACTCATCTTCTCCGCAGGCTCTGGCACTTTGCCCTTTGCTTCCGGCGCCACTTGCGCCTCCATGGGTGGGCAGCTAGAAGTCCTTGTAATGGTAGAGTTCATTTCAAACCCTGTAGGACTCCCATTCATCAACACAGCAGACCCAAACCCCATGTCTGGCAAGTCATACCTGCCCAAATCGGGCCACCCATTTTCCAAACCTGGGTCTGGCTTCACTGAGCGGGTCACCACATCACGGAGCACCGAGCCGCCGCCACCCACCAAATCCTGAAAATTCTCAACTTGACCCGCCTGACTTGGCTCCGAAAACACACCAACAAACTCACTGCCCCCAAAATAGTTCTGTTGCTCTTGGTGCTGCCACTTCACGCGAGTCCTCTGCCTCTCCAGTACCGTCATGTCTGTACCGTTCCCAGGCCCGGTTAGACAGTGCAACATCTCGGGTAACGCCCTGTTCATCAACTCCACTAACAAAACTCAAGAGGCCCTTTTTAAGAAAGTGGAAAAGTAAAAGAAAAAGCACCAGCTTTTGCTCTGATAACGTACTACGCAGCGCGCTCGGTGAACAAAAAGGTGGTGTACTGGTAATATCGACTTGGGATTAGGTAATTCCACTAACTGATGGTAGCACAGAAGAAGAGGCCTCTGTGGTTGTGAGCCAAAGGTACTGTGCTGCTTACTATTACTTGTTGCGGCCGCTTTAATGTATGTATTGGCGTGCTAGCTTGTTGTACTCGACCATAAATGGTAGAGAGGAAGAGAGTGGATGGGTGGGGCTTATATAAACGAAATAATGGTTGTCGTGGAGGTCTGACAGGGACTCGGGGAGTACCGGAATCTGACAATAACTTGCCGGTTTAGTAACACGATGGAGTTAAGAGATATTTTAGGATCGATTTGAATTTATAGATGAGATGGATTTATTTTAAATTTATTATTATATTTTTTAAATTTATATATAAAGTATAAATTTTAAAATAATTTTTTCAATTTTTAATATATTTTTTTTAATTTTAATTCAATTTTTTTAAATTTTAAAATAATAATAATATTAGAAAAATAAACTAAACTCATTTTATATCTTAAATTAAATTAAACCTTAAGAGAGAATGGTAGGATATTGTATTCTGATTTATTATATTTTTAATATTTTTATATGATTTTTAAGTAAGTATTTTTAAATAATATTATGATTTTTATATTTTTAAAAAATATTTTAAAATATTAAAATAATCATGTAAAAAAATAATTTTCAATATTATTTTTAACTCATCTCTATTTCATTTTACATTCTTTAATTTGTCATACAAAATATAAATTTTTATACATAATTTTCAAATTTTAATATATATTTTTCAAATCTCAATTCAATTTTTTTAAATTTTAAAATAATAATAATATTAAAAAATAAATTAAACTCATCTCATTTCAAAATTTTTATAAAGTTTATAGTTATGTTTGCATTCAAAATTTATCTCAATTTATATTTATTTTATTATTAAATTTTTTTAATTTTTTATATAAAATATAAATTTTTATACACTTTTTTAAAATTTCAATATATTTTTTTAAAATTTTAATATATATTTTTAAAATTTTAGAATAATAATAATATTAAAAAATAAAATAATTTTAATTTATGATATATATTTCTTATCGAATTAATAATCGTACATAATTCAGAAAGAGAGAGGGTGGGGCCGGGAATGGGGCAACTGGGACAGAGAGCCATCGAAAGTATGATGTATCCATGACAGGGGCCGCGGGCGGTGGGACCTACTGACATGACCGCCACGTGGGACTGTCCGAAGAGAAACGGAAAGACAAATATGGTTGAGACCGAGTCAGCGGGATTCGCTTGACAACTTAGCATAATTTTACGTATCACCTGGATCAACTTGCTTGTTTGACGCCGCACTTTAAAAATTAATAACAAAAAATTATTTATAATCGGAATGAATAATACATATACATGATATAATTTAATTTTAAATAAAACTTAAAATTTTTAAATCTTCTAACTAAAATCTTACAATTATTTAATATAATGTATATGATTTATTTATATAATAACAAAGCCATATTGAGACAGGAGGGCCATGACATATCCTGATAGGTTCACTCCACCCTCCACTTAAAAAAAATTGAAAAAAAAAAATTTAAAGAAGAAAATATATTGAATTTTTATGATTTAATAGAATAATAATTTTATCTTAAGCACCCGCACCCGCTGCTCCTCTTAGATTCTACCCCACACTGCTGTGTGAGGACGGCGTAACTCGCCCGACAGGCGAGGCAGGATAGGGTTTAGCCCGTCCCACAAATACCCCACCCCCGCATATATATATAATATTTTTTTATATACAACATATAAATTCTTTAGATGTAAATAGTAAAACCTGAAGATGAATCATAATGAAACTAATATTCATATATATCTTACCAAATCTCACAAAAACCCACATTAAAATGGCAAATTCAACGGACGCGACTTGCATCCCCATAAAAACCACATAGAAAAATGCCAAACCCACAAGAAAGAAGCTCGAGACCTAGGCTTTGCTCCTTGACAACTTTGAGTTCGGTAAGCTCAACATTCCTGCAACATCAAAACCAGCGTCACCATCAAGGTTATCGCCCACATCAAGCAAGATATCTCCATCCTCTGTTGCATCTGCCATGAGAAAGAATGGAAAGTCGAAACCCTAGATCTACTAGGGAATGAAAGTTGTCAGGACTTGGGGAGAAAGTGAAGGCTTGAAGCTTGAAAGTTCTAATTTCTAAAACAACTAAATGGTGCGTAATGTATTGTATAGCTATTGGCAACTGAGCCCTTTTAAAGCCCAAGTAGGTTGTGGGTGTGTGGACTCAAAGGGCCAAGGCCTCAGCGTGAGGCTCTTTTAAAGCTATGTCTTGAAATTGAAGCCTTGTCTTCTTCGTCTTGTAGAACCAGATGTCTTGAAGTTGAAGCCTTGAACTTCGCCAGTGTGTTGCCGCCATGAAGCTTTGAAGAGGAGGTCCTCGCAAGTTGTCTTCACTGCCACGAAGGTAAGTCCCAACACCTTTCGATTTTGATTTGAAGAGGAGCAGGGGGCAGGGGCGGACGGTTGGAGGTTTACCCTCGCACCCCCTGTCAGGGATGGGGTACTCCACTCCGCATGAACGGGGGCGAAGCACAGAAGAAAAATCCCACCCCTTACCCATGCAGGGGTGTGGGGCGGAGTTAGGGGTGCCCCACCCACAGTAGGGCGGGTATCACCCCTACTAAAAACTATCTTGACCTCCCTCCATAAAATTTCATCTAATTTAAAAATAAAATACATCTCATATTATTGAATCTAAAATTTCAAATTTCGTATCTACGTGTAGATTTGGATGATAACAAATAAATTCAAGTCTCAAGCTCAAATTATTTACGCAATGGAGCGAAACGCACATCAAACATAAAAGAACAAGTTTACAAATGAAACTCATAGATTATTTTTGTACATTTCTTGATAAAATTCAAAATTGGATTAAGATTCCAAATTACTCTTTTTTCTCATAAAATATCAAATTACTTTTTTCATATATGCAAAACATTTTTAAATGTCTTAATTTTGAAAATTATGTTTTTCACATGTGCATTACATCATCAAACAATATAATTTCGAAAATTATGTTTTTTATATATAAAAATTTGAATTTGTAAGATGATTGATTATCATATTTGACATGTACATATTTTGTTTGAAAGTCTTGAAGGGTGGTTATGTGTTTTTTTGACAAATACAAAAAATAGATGATTTTGTTTGAAAATCTTAAAGGGTGGTTGTGTATTTTTTTGATAAATACAAAAGGTAGATAATTTTGTTTGAAAAATAAATCATACTCATTTTGTCATGTATGAAAAACAAAAAATTAGATTTGATTTCTTTGAAAAATGAATGGAGTTGTCTTTGACAAATGAAAAAAGAAAATACTTTTATTTGAATTTTTTGAAAAGTGAATAGTGCTCTTATTTGACATGTGAATCTTTTTAAATTTGAAATTAAAGACTCATTGCCTATAAATAGCTCACTTGAGTTTTACAAAAATAACAACAAGAGTTTACACATCAATTGCTAAGTTTTGCATTATTCTTTTAAAACTCTCATTCACTCTTCTCTAAGTTTTATGCCTTAATCGTTATTCACTGTGAGAGTGATATAGGTTGCACTGTATTATTTTTATCTCACTCATTGAGGAGTGTATTCTGATAACCTACCCATTATCAGTTTTTATATTTGTAAGATGATGCGTATAACTCTTGTGTATGTAGAATGTGTTCTGCACGGGAAATAGTTACATCACCAAGTGTGAGGTGATTGGAAGTGTAGAGAGTGTTCTACACGGATTTTTTGGAGTAGTGTTGCTCAAAGGTGTAATAGGTTTCTATCTCCACTTGAACGAAATTGAATAGTGAATTTGGGATCCTCAATGGGTAGCTTGAGGCGAAGACATAGGCAGTGGGGCTTAACCTCGTTAAAATACTGAGTTTGGTTTTTCTTACCCTTACTTTTAATATTTCCTGCTGTTTTATATTCTGGTTATATTTTATATTGTATATTTGGTTTATAAGTATTAATTTTTTAATATAACTCAATTCACCCTCATTCTTGTGTTAATCATCTGGGCAACACATATGAAATAAAATGATATTATAACATGATAACATGATTTTATTATAGATAAAAATAAAAATAAAAAATAAGTTAGATGACTTCTAATGTATTTTTAATATATTTTTATTATGATAATATGTTCTTGACATACTATATTTTTTTAATACATAAGTTATATTAAACGTATTTATTTTTATTGTAAATCTTACTATCATATTATTCTATACAGAAGCAGACCTACATGATCCTTTGAAGGGCTATCGATCCCCCTAAAGTTTTTAAATTTTTTTTTACTACATAGGTTTTTTAAAGATATCTTAATATAAAAATAATTTTACCCCTTAGATTTAAAAAAAATTAGTATATAAATAATTAAAAAAAATTAGATAATTAAAATTGCCCACGAATACTTAGATTTTCAAAATTTTATTGAAACTGTCCTCCCAAATTTCAAGATTTTCAAAGTTTTTATTGAAATTGTCTATAGTAAATTACGAAAATTAAAAAACAAAACTATCTTATAAGATGGATTTATAAACATGTGTTTTTTGTATACAATTTTATGAAGTATAATTTTATTTTTTTATATAATCATGTGTAAAAAATACATATTATGTATATTCATACATATTACACATTTTGTCAATCGCCCCCTAAACATCAAATCTTAGTTCCGCTTTTAATTTTATATTGCATAAGAAACTGTATAAAAATAAAACAAATACTTAATGATAATAATTAAACTCAGTTCAATTTGATATTCAAACACAATTTAAACGTCGATAATAAAATCATATTTTGTCGTCGTAATATTTAATCGGGGTGGATGTTTCCTTAAAATAATGTAATGTTGCGCTACTACATAACACGTTGAAATAACATTTTTTTCACAAAGTTTAAGATAAAAGTATAATAATTAATCACAAATACTTACGTACAGACCTAACCTCTCAACGTGGGAAGCGTTTTTTTTTTTTTCTTTTTCAAGGGGTCATAGTTTTTTTTTTTTTCTCTGAAGAAAGGGGTCATAGTTACTCGCATGAATTTGTCGAACAACCTCGAATAATTAATAAAAATCATGGTATCTATGCATGGTTTTTCCTTAGCAATTTTGTCTGGGACTTTGTACCCCCTGAAGGATGCCAGAAGCTCGGCAATAGCTACGTCTTCACCATGGGTTTGAACACATGGCAGGTTCTTGCGCATTTGAGCCTCCTAAGAACAAACCTAAAAGAAGTCTTATATAAACTTTTTATAAAAATATTCACCTATAAAAAAGTATATATATTTTTATCATAACGGAGTCTTGATTTTTAATAAAAAAAATTATAAACAATTATATATTTAAGATTTATGTATATCATTTCCCTTTTGTCAAAACGTGAAAAGTGACATATTCCTGCAATTTTGGCACATGATACTGGGAAATTTGTAAGAGATTATAAATAAGAGAACGGCCGTAGAACTTACCGAACAATCCTTTTTTCACCAGGCAGGATGTAGCCCGAATTCTTTCGAAAAGTTTTTTTTCATCCTTTTTTTTTTTATATTCTTACATATATTTTAAAAAAGATTAAAATTTAAAATATTAAATAATATTTTGTTAATCATTAATTTAAAAAAAGCTAAAAAAATTATTTTTTGACTTCAATAAAAAATATCGGATGAAAAGTCATTTTTGTTTTTACTCGCATCTATGGAGTTTGCCGGACTTGACATTCTTGCATGGGAAATGCGGAGAATTTTTTGGATTTATTTCGAGTTTAAAGTTGCGTAAAAAAGTTAGGAAGTTGCATGAGATTGACATCGTAGAAGTGAGCTCATCGAAACGAGGAGATTTCAATAGTATAAACGATAATATCTTCGTTAGCCAGCGGTGGTGCCGACTAGTTTTTGAAAAGGAGTTGGTCCGAAGAGTTTCCTTCTTGCATTGCTAATTCTCTACTTCTCTCACGGTGATCGAGGATGGTATATTATAGGTCAACCGTAAGATTGTCAATTTGCTAGCTCAATAATTTCAAAAAATAGAAATACTTCTAGACAGGATTACACGAAAATAAAAATATTCACAAATTAACACCATTTTATAAATTTATTTATTTTTAATCACTTCATCTGTACTACTTTCTTTTTAAATAAAAAAAAAAATTCTAAATGCATGCATCATTCGGCAGTCACCGCCCGGCACCCACGAATTGTCCAAGGCAGTTCAATGAAACAGTTCATTTTGCCTGACTTTACTGTCAGCTCAAAATAGAATCATTTTTCCTCATCTTCTTTATTATGTCTTTCTCAAAACAGAAGTTTGTAATAGAAAGCCAAAGCATATCAGTTTGAGAAATGCTTTGGTCATAAAAAGATTTTATAAAATAAATTTTATAAATTGATATAATTTATATGGTTTGTTAAATTGTGAAGTTAGTTTTATTCGCTACAAGAAAAATAGTTTTTTATAACTATTTAATTACGACCAAATAATTATTTGTAACTAATTTTAGTTGTAAATAATCATTTAGTGGTAATTAGATGGTCACAAATAAGCAATTTTCTTATAATGATTATAAAATATATCTAACGAATCTTATAAAATCACATCAATTTATAAAATTAATTTTATAAAATTTCTTTACGATTATAACAGTCATCTATTAATTTTTTCTCCCACTATATTCACTTTCCACAATTTTCACGATAACTAGAGAAACGTAATGGTAAAAAAGTTTGTCCTAGAAAATGTCGCATAAATTTAGAATAGAAGTTCAAAAAATTATGAAATATAAAATTACTTGCCTTCTCTTTCGCTCTCTCTATCAATTTTCAACGTGGTTAAACAAAGCCAAATTTGGAAAAAATTCATTTAAAGAAAATGAGTATCTATTTGAGATAATATTTATACAAATAGTTGTTTTCTCTCTCCCCCAACTTTCTCTCTATTTAGAAATCGCCTTCAAACGGTCGTTGAGACTTTCCCCTCCACTAGGGGGAGAAAAGCTTGAGCTTGGCTCCACCCCTCATCCCCTAGCTAGTACTATAATATCTACTTTCTCTTTTGATTTTACCATTTTTTGTTGTTTCTTCTTCACAATACCAAAAACAAGTCGATCTCCTGCTTTTTGGCATCATTCGGTTAACATGAGTTGTGTATTCAGCTTTTCCAACAACTGATTTACAAGTTTGTGGGAGTTTTTTGCTTGTTTGCTTGACTCATTTATCTCACACGCGGCTCTTGCCATGTGAGACATCCACGCGTTGTCGCGTCTTGGAGGTTCATTTAACGTCACGCACGGTCCCACCTGCATCAGGCACTTTGGATTCTCCAGATCTAACCCTCCATTCCTCTCTCGCAGTGGAGCGTGTACTACATGCGTCACCTCAATCAATGTTAGCCTTCTGCTAGTGATTCAATTATTTTTCATATTGCTTTTTATGTTCATGCTTTTTAAAATTGAGGATCAAGTGAAAGTGGATGTAGAAGTTCTTCATAGTTAGCCTAGATTAATATGGTGCAGCACACATCTCACTACTATGACTTTTAGTTGTAGCCTTATAGTCTGTTCAACAGACTATTTTAATCGTCGACACGTCAATATTCCCTTTTGAGAAATGGGTAGAAGAAATTCGTCGCCCTTTTATTTTTCTTGTCTTGTATTACATTGTGTGTTACAAAAATAAATAAATAAAAGAGAACAACCAGAAACATTGATGCTTTTTTTTAAAACTAAAAGAACGTCACCATGCCAGAAGAGTGCACGGTGACTTTGCGAATGTGTCTATGCGTAGCAGAATTGTACGCACAACTCAAAAAAAAAAAACTCTCTTTCATAATATTTATATCATAAATGATATATACAAACTTCAAATGCACAAGTCTCGTATAAACTATTTATTAAAAAAAAAACTAAATTTCATGATGAAAAAATGTGAAAAATTCAAATTTTCTTGATAGAACTCACATTATTATAAAAAAAATTATACAAGACTTGTACGTTTAATTGAGGCTTGTATCTAACATTATTCCATTTATATTCCACATAAAGAAACGAGAAAAATAAGCCATCAATCGATCATAGTTTGATTATAATCATGGATCCAGAATAGGTTCTGTAATTAAAATAGGAATAGCCACATCATATGATTTTTTTTTTTTGTGTGGATGAATTTATATAATTTAATATTAAGATTCACAATATTAACGTATATAATTAAAATTTGAGAAATGTTAGATATAGACATCTACTATCCAAGTGCATCACACTCATTTTAAAAAAAATAAAATTTATTATTAAAAAATTAATTTTTTTCATAAATTTTACATTTATTCAATTTTTTTTAGAGGATATGATATTTGTATATTCAAAAACTACAAATATCATCTCTCTTTAAATTTGATGAGAGTTTACAAGTTGTCTCTTTCTTAATTTTAGAATCTGTTTTGAGCAAATGATTGTAATTAATACTCTTAAACCATTCAAATTCTATTTTGCTTCTCATAACTGAGTGGTCAAAAACCAAACTCTATGGACACTAGTTGACAACAAGCTGGCCATTGTCTCCCTTTTGTTCCTTGGCGGTTAAAGAGTCTATTCCGTCAAGTTATATGATCGGTCGTTTAAGGCAATACGACTTAACTAGGACTAAATTTGAGTTCACTATAACCAAGAAAAAATGATTGATTGATTGTAGAGTTTGGATAATCGATAGAAACACCGTATAGTTAAAAGCGACATCTAATCATAGGTTAGGAAATCGACTAATTTAAGATTAATATGTTTTAATGATTTTTTGGAGCCACGAGTTTAATTATCTAATAATTAACTAGTCGTCAATTTCCTATATGTTGCATTCATCGTAATACGACATATGTACAGGTGGAATATCTTGTCGCCAAATAACATGATTTTGTTTATTTGTTATAATTGTCAATATCTTAATTAAATCTCCCTGATCCTACACTATTTCAAAAGTAAGATCTTCTCGAGTTTTTGTTTTAGTTTGAAAGCCTAATCATGATAAAAAAAAAAATAGACAGGTGATTTATTAATATTGTTCACATGAATTTCTGAACCAGTATTATATATATATATATGATTAATGAATATTGTAAGTCTCTTTATATCTATTTATAATTTGTGAATCTTCATTAATTATACTAATATTTGAGCTAAATGGCTTAATTTGCATGTGATCAGTTCAACAAATCTAGCTTGCAATATTATATTCATATTGTAGCTAGCCACTTGACATGAATTGTTACAGTCTATTGTCAAAATTTATATGCTGCTTTGCTTGACATGCCACCATTTGAATTGAAGTAATGGATGATATGTTATAAGAAAAATATGTATTTGTGATATTTTAATTATAATTTAAAAAATTATTTGTAATGAAAATAAATTATTTTCATCATAAATAATTATTCTTGTAAGGATAGGAATCACAGATATAATTTGGAATTATGTTGGGAACATGTGATCCAGAGAGGATATATATATGAAGGCTACTTCCATTATCGATTTATCTCTTCAATGCATGCTGGACCCTCTCAATACCCCCTCCGGCCGCCTCTCCGATCGAACCCCTCTCTCTCTCTCTCTCTCTCTCTCTCTCTCTCTCTCTCTCTCTCTGGCCCTTAGTTGGACACTTACATGTGACCGTATAGCATCTCAAGAGGCAAATGTGGCCTCTTTCTCTATCTAGCTTCCTTCAATCACTTTCTGGAGGTCCTTATCAACATTAGAAAAACCTGTAGTACGTAGCCCCCTTGTAATTTTGCTTTCTTTTTGCTCACTCCAGTGCTTAACTCATGCCATTTTTTGGTATGTTCGGATATGGACTATATCTCCCATGCACACATGAGTAATATAGTACTGTAGTTCTGTTTATAAATTAGAATATAATTCAAAACTTAATTTTTTTTAAGAAAATGAAATTAAAAACTTTAAAGAATGGCCAGCCTAGCCACCGGCTGCCACTCTCATCGGGGTTTTGATGATCACCCACCGGCCCTCTCGGCCACCCTCACTGAACCAGGCCATACTTGCGACTTTGTGTGTTAATAGACGGTCCTCGTTTTTTTTAACCTCTTAGATCCAATATTTATATCTGGTCATATTTTATTTTGTGAGGAAGAATAAAATAAACTATGGGGTTTGGGATACTTTAAGCGTTTAAAACTAATTAACCATACTCAAGATATCACATTATTATGTTAATCACTAAATAAATTTTCAGATGTCTAAAATTTCGGCATACCAAACATACTATTAATATATATATATATATGTATATGGAAAGGATATTTGCCGTTGTGAAGTACTGCACAATCGCTGGGCAAATTCTTTGAAAAAAAAAATGAATAAATATGGTGTCATTTGAAAAAAATTAATTTTTTAATAATGAATCTAATCTTTTTTCAAATGATTATATAATATTATTTATATATTGTATGATTGTATATAACCTTACTCATTATAAGACATTTTGAAAAATAGAAGGCACGTCGGGTAATGTAAGTATACAGCTGATTAGATTTAATGAGCGGTGCTACGTCTCTCAAAGAGATGTAGCCCGAATGTGTACCGAACGGTGCATTTATTTTTTAAAAAAATTTTGATTTTTTTCATTCAATTTTTTATATATCTTTTAATTTTTTTTTAAAACAAAAAACACACACTTAATCACTAAGTAAACAAATTTAAAAAAAAAAATATTTTTACAATTCGGGACAGATTTTCAATAAACAATTTATGTACATAAAGCATTTCTCAGATATAATATATGAAGATGATGTTATCTTATTGAATAGTTTTCTCAGTGCATGATGGCAAACTAGCAATCCCAGCCAATCAAAGAATTATGAAACGAGTTACATCTATATCTAGTATTGATATATATTACGAGAAAAGTACTGTTTAATATGTCGATCATATTCATCGAGCATGGCTAAGTGGTCCCATCAAAATTCCATGGTGAACACGTGACACACACACACACAAGCTGATCTCCCATGCATGGCTCATAACATGGTTGTCCATACGGAAAAAAACATTGAAAAAAGAAAGAAAGAGGGAAAACGAAAGAACAGAAATGCCCCAGGGTTTCATGTGCACAACTGCAACACGAAGTACTACTGCTGCAAAATTAATACACGACCTTCTGTGATTGGTCTATATATCCAACTTCCCCCAGCAAAGTTAATATTATAATATTATAATATATTTATTTTTTTACTTTACCACGGGATCCTCATGGATAAAGGGATGAATGAATGAATATGATAATAGAGGGGAGAGATATGGTAAGGCCGAGGGTGGGGGGGCAATGAAATATAGCATCAGATCCGATGTATAGGGAATCCTACTTCTCGCAGGCCCTCTCTCTATTAATAATGGGGGAAGAGAGATCACACAGAAGTTGGGGTTTTCTTTGGCCACGACTGTGTTCTAATTTGTCTCTGCCTCCATAATTGAGAAGACTAATGTTCCCTTGTCTTCATAATTGAGAAGCACGACTTAAGAGGACCATGAATGTAGAACATGGTCTTCGGCTATGATCCATAATTATACCGACGAATATTAGAACAACAGTGGGACATCAATACAGATACATGGAAATTGTACTAGTAATTAATTAAGAAAATAAAACTAGAATATTAAGGGCAACTTTAACTCATGAGAAAAAGGACGTTCCTTTAAATGGTCCTCTTAATTGTCTATAAACCTCTCAGATATTCTCCACAGCAAGGGCTTTCTGGGCAAGCGGGAGGTGGGTCTCACTGCCCTTCGTGCCTAAGCGAAGTGGGGAAGAAGGAAAAAACAAAAAAAAACGACAGGCCCATGCATGATGCAGCGCCTATTCATTCGTACGGGCTAATCGAAAAGGTGATGGGAGGGTATCAATTAAACCATAAAGCAAACGAAAGGGAAAGCAACGTATCAAACCCTTGCTTGTATTGAGATTCTTAAGATTGGCCCCCATTCATTGTAGAATGTCATATAAAAGTAAATGTACGTGGATCAAAATCCTGATGTAACATATGCATGTTAATTTACCAGTTTATAATGTCCAAAACCAGCCAAAGCTGTTGTTGCAGTTTAAACTACTCTGTTGTGATTTTCATTAATTTTCTAATTCCTTCCCTTGATCAGAATTTTTGCCGGAGATATTATATACTGAACAAGCAAGCTGGACCAAGAAAATGAAGGAGTTGAAACGCACGGTTTGGCTCATTCTCTCGTTAGGCAAAAACGCTCTCAGCCAAAGTCTAAAAATCTCCTCGTCTCCGTCCAGAGATGGGTGGACCACCCTCCTCCGGTCCGGGTGACCCCGGAGCTACCCATTGTGTTTTTTTTTTTTTTGGTTTTGGGGGGGGGGGGGGTGTAGATGGTTTCTTTGTTTTTCGACCATAACATGGATATGTTTCGATTTATTGCTTTCACAGGTCATCCACGATCGCCATGTACTACACTGCATGACTCCGGTCATCAATCTTTCGGAAGGCATAATAAGATCATCAAATAGAGTTGCATGTATATCTCATGCTTAGCTCAAACCGATTCAAGCGCCGCTATGTCAGAGAGAGTCTTTTGCCGCCACATAGATACCATCGAGGTCAGTCATGACTTAGAATCTTTTAAATTTGACAAACCTCCTCTTTTCAAGAGTGGCACGTGGTCTTTACAAATATTGGCGATCGTCTGTCGGTGACTTGAACCAGCTGCCGCTTGCTATTTTTTTTTTATGTTCTTGCTTCTCTTAACCAATGATTAAGAGATAGTGAAAGTTTTCTTCAGCTAATCTAGACTAATAAAATGCAACACAAATTACTGTGATTTCTAGAAGTATTATTGCACTCCACTTTTTGGATCATACCAAAATTGCTTCAGGTGGCTCCCCATTGTGAAAAATGGATGGGGCCAAGTCATTGACTCCGGATTCTTTTTTTTTTTCTTGTGTGATATTAGATGGTCTGGGATGATTACTGGAAAGTCTCAACCCTTTTAACTCTTGTATCTTATGATTGTTATATATATTTATAGAATAATTCTTCTTGTCGTTCATATTATAAAATGCATTGCAAGCTGCATAATTGAGACACTCTCGTTTCATGAATATAATTTTCAGATTTTAAAACTTTTGATTTGTAAATAAAGGCATTTTAGCTTATACTATAAATTTTTTATTTCTTTTTATTTGTTTATTGCTTAGACTATAAAGAAATTTATTTTATTGTGACTGTATGCATGTAGCATTAATATTGTCCATATTTATACATATATATATATATATATTTATCATTAGTCTCAATTTTTTGGAATGCTAATCATATTGACACACACACACACGTATGTATATATAAATATATATATATATATTAATATGTTGAGATTTTTATTATATATTTTGACAAAATTATGAACTGCCCAAGATGACCGCGGTGCAACAAGATCACCATACCTATTCATGTAGTGATCTTGTCCTTTGAATCCGACCCTTTTGATCCTCTTGTACTAATTGCATTATATATGTATTCCCTTGATCTCCAGCCAGCTATTTGTCTCTCTCTCTCTCTCTCTCTCTCTCATACCATTTTTTCTATGATAATTATTATTTTGAACTTAAAAAATAATAGTTTGAATAAACAGCCTAGTGTTCAACTGAAAAAGTATGCAGTAGTAATATGCAAGCTGGTTTGGTTGAGGAAACGTAATAAATTGATGAACAGCGTGAGGATAAGAAGCGACATGATCTGGGGAAGGGGCCTAGCTTTTTCTTAAAGGGCATTTTGCATGGATGCATGCATTTTGGATTGGATGAGTCAAAACTGAAAATCATGGTCAAAGACAATATATGACAGCTCCATGACTAGTATCAAGACAGCAGTAAAGACGATCGAGTTCCAGAATGGCCAACCCGGCGTGTCTCACTTTTCTACATATTATATGAATATTTTTGTAGCATTTGGTGCTTGTCTCAATTCAATACAGATGGAGTGTTCTTCTGCTGTTTACTCCAAAAAGAAATAATTATAAGAAACTATCTATTTTAGCTCCAGCAAGGATAATTTAGTAGTGAATTTTCCACGGACTCTCAACTTCTTGTCAACTGGATCACTAAGGGTGATTGTAATATCTGATATTTGGAGGACGTGATCTGGGATAAATTGCAGGGTCTTTTGGGCAATATGGAGTACCATTTGACTCATGTCTTTCGTGAAGGTAATGATGTAACTGACTTTCTAGCTAGCCCAGTTATCTTAAAGGCCTTCTTCGTATGGACAAAATTAACTTCCCTATTTGCGTATCTTGTATGTTCCGTTGGTTTATCGTTTTTGCTTGTTTATTGAACTGATCTGAGTTGTTTGCGTGTTTCTGTCTTTGCAGGTGTTTTGTTGGTTTTACCTTTTGTTTTCCCTGTCTTGTTACTGTAATTTTTTTGAACAGTATGGATTTATTGTATTATGTTTGATTTTTTGATACCTGGATTTTGGATTTTTTTTTTTTTTCCTGAATATCTGTAATCCTCAAGTACTTGAATTTAACCACGATTTTCTTTCGTAAAAAATGAGGGTAATTAATAAAATTAAAGAGAGGTCACTTATGGACAAATGTCTCCGCCTCTTTCTTACAAAAGAAGAAAAAAAGAAAGCTTCAACAAGACTACGAATAATATTTTCACTACAAATTGACATGAGACGCATTGTTTGAATTCAGAGTACTTTCAAATCTATTTACTTTTACTCCTATTTTTCTTTCAACATATTGGACCTGCACACTCTAATCCTATATATATATATATTTGTAATACTACTGTATAATAATATCGATCCAGAGGTTTTAAACGGGCAGGCTGAGGTCAGGGTTATCGGCTAATTAAGTTATGCTCGGAAGACCTCGCCTAGCCAGGTTAATGTCGCAACGCGAAGCAAAATAACGATTATTCTGAAGGTTAATTTTAACAGATAATTCACAGGAAAAATATAAGAAATTTATCCAAAAATTTAGAGAAAACGTCTCTGAAGCTTAACTAAAAATTATCAAATCAAGTAATATCGAAAATCAGTCTACAAGTCAAACTGTATAACCAAAAATTGATCGTATTAAAATTTTGCTAAAAATAACAAAATTTCAATAATTATACTAAAATGAAATACGAAATAAAATAAGTATTTTATAAAAAATTTGGCCTAAATCGGATTTAAAATTACTTCCTAATTGATAAACAAAGCATTACCAAAAAAATTAAAAGTAGAGTTTCCAAAGAGAAAATAACGAAATCTGAGGCAAAAAACGATGTTGATACTGAAATTCATACAAAATCATCCTAATTGGAAAAAATCACGATCACTTGACGCATTTGTACTAATTTGCCAACTTATGATATATCAGCATCATTGATGTACAATCTGTAGCTCAACATCATCTGTCTCGAATCTCCCTACATCAGATTGTCAATATGAACATCCCTAGCCTTCCCAGCTCGAGCAAAGTAAGAATAAGATTTGACTTACTGGAAGGAAACATGAGAGAGAGAGAGAGAGAGAAAGAGAGAGAAGAGAATCGAGCAATACTTATAATCAATGAGCATAAAAGTTGTTATCCGTGTTCGTGTTCAGATATTAATGAACTAGATGACCTTCGGTATAATATCAAGCAAAATCATCCGAATTTTTTTTTTTTTCAAATGCCAAATAATTACGCTAGTAAATATTTTTAACCTTTCTTATCTAAAATTAATACATTCCATGCATGGCCCTACGGGAAATTGTGCCAATCGATGCTTCCACAAACTTATATCTGGGTGCTCCCAAATCCAAAGACATGATGAAGAGAACGAAACCCAATTTCTTAAAATGTGATCAGATCAGTTGGGTGAGATCGATATTAAAATATTAGGGAATGAAAGAGACATGATCACATGAAGGTTTTAGGACAACCACCAAGAATATAAGAGACATGAAAAGCCTAGGTGATATCATGATATGGTTGAAAAGAGAAGATTTTAGTAGGGAGGAAATTATGGAGCCGTGTTTAGGAATATATGCAGCTGAGAAGGACAAGTGATTGGGGGAGGGAAACCACAATCTGCAGATTTGTTAGGAGGATCTTTGCCACCCTCACGAGCCCATATGGGTATGTTCCAACTTCTTCTCGACACATACACCATCTCATACATTTTCAGTGTGTCATTTACCTAATTCCTTTCACCATTTCATTCTTCTCTAGTACTTCCCTCCAAACCGGTCTACATCAATTTGGAATTATCTGTCCCTCCCTCTAAAAAAACACACACACACAGTACTTGTTAGTGAAATACACAATAATATAATAAGAACTATATCATCAAATACACAATAATGTAATAAGAATTACAACATAATAATATTCGAATATCTCAAGTTAAGTTGAGCCATGGATATCTCATTCCCTTTAAGGAGATTCAAGCATTTTATAATTTACAATCTCTCAAATTAAACTGTTACAGCAGAACATCTCTTGAGCTAGTCCAACTGATCATTGTATAGCTTAAACTAATTCTGCATAAATAAATGAGCCCAAAGCTCTACCAAAAGAACACATTTATTTTATTTGAAAATACTCTAAAAATAACCAAAAATATTTTTATTCTCTTACGTACAGTACTTCATACTCTTACCGACTAAACCCAAATACATATATATATATGTAAGACAAACTTGGACTTAAAAGGACTAACGGGAAATACAACTAAAAAAATTAAAAGGGCTCACTACCACAACGTTAACTCCCAACGTTAACAATATCATTTACACCAAACGGCCACTTATATCCCAAGATAAGATCAACACTGAAGAGCAACGGTCCTAACCCTTAAAAGCTACCATAAAGGCAACGGTAAAAAATGATTATTTAATAAAAAACACCAACAGTACTCTACATCTTTGTTATCATGTGTCTGTATGTATAGATATGTATCTTTGTTTAATTTATATATGCAGCTAGGCCACTTGTAAATTTCTTTGTAAAGATGGCCAGCAATTAATAATTTAATATTGATATCCACTGTGATGCATTATTAAGCCAGAGCCATGTCATATATATGTTGTAATTCATTATCATATTGGTTTTTGAAGCATCATCGACTGCTTCCATAATTGCCTTCAGACTAATACCAAAAAAAAGACTTCATTTAAAGAATTCTCAATTAATGGTAGTACTGGATGTAATTGCATTGATCATCACTTCACTTCTAGTCCTTGGAAGATCATGATGCTCTTGTGACAAAGAAAAAAGTGTGCTCGTTTATCCTGGTTTCATGAAAGGAAATCCTGTCTTTGGCATTTGGTTGGACAACCAAGCATTTAAATGTGGGTACCTCCAACTCTAAATATAGTGGTGGGAATTTATTCCTTTCAAGATTATACATGATGGTGCTTATTTGGCTGGATTTATGCAAGCATATAATATATGTATATTTATATATATATATATATATATAGTCAATATGGTTTTGAGAGGGCCAGCTGTACGTTGGGCCGGAGTTGTCATTATAATATGATATTTGTTTTTTTAAAGAAAATGAGGAAACTAAACATCAATTCTCAGGTAAACATTGTGAATAAGAATTAAATTCTCTCATATCAACAGCATAAAACTATTGTCTTAAGTACATATATATCAACTTACAAGCTATTAGACCATGGGAGTTCGAGCAACATAAGTTAAAAATTACTTGTGGGAGTAAAGCTTGACTTTTGAGTTATGAGATGGACTTGTGAGATTATGGTGACGGGCTCGTTTTTTGGACAGTAAATTATAGTTCAAATTGTATCTTCTATGGTGAAAATGAATTCCTACGGTCACGCTCAGAGAAGATAGCTACGTTGGTCGTCCCTACCTTCCATTTTCTAAAAAAAAACTTATAAACAAATACAATCTTTTTGGTATTTATGGAGATAGCAAGATTTATATCCGGAGACCCAATTTTTCCACCATCATCTAGCAAATTAACCTTTATTTTTGGAAACATTTTGTTGATCAAAATCTAAATTCCTTTGAGCCACATATGCACAGAGGAAGTACGCTTTCTTGACGCACAATGATTTCAAAGGACAGCTAAAAAGAAAAAGGATCAAAAGTAGAAGATCGCAATCGCAAATTTCAAAGCCGGAATGAGAAGCCTTGGTGACATGATGAAGGAATTAATTATGTTAGTACAATATCTGATTCTCTTCAAGTTATGTACCATGGCTATGTCAACTCTAACTTGACAAGAACAAAGGTCCCAGCTCCCCACATCAGGGTCGTCAACATGCTGGAAGCTTTATCGATTTAGCCCCATACTCTTTCTCACCCTTAATCATATCATCAATGACTACTGTTTATAAGCCTTGCAAGTTGCAACGGCTTGCTTACTTTAGTTAAAAGAACAAAATAACTTGGGCTTTAATTAATAACAAATCTTGGATCTTATAATTACCAACTCCGAAGAATGAAGTCGGGCTTTAAGTTTTTGCCCCCAGTTTACGGAAAAGCTTTATATGAATTGGACCGGGCCCTGTTAAAAAAGCTGCAGCTTTAAGCCCACACCTGCTGTTTTTGTACTAGTGTCTAGTTGTATATGTTGAATATTGTACGGTGTACGTCTTGGTCTCTGCCTGTTTGCCAGTAAAGGTGTACGTGTCTTCCGAGTTTAACCTTTAAAATTCAAGGCGAGCAGGTATGTGCATGTAGCGCTGCTTGAGGAGTTCCTATAATTAATAAACGAAAATCGACCATATATATAGGCTTAATTCAACATACCAAAAACTTGATTTAGGTCTCTCTCGCTCTCTCTCTCTGTCGGCTGGGTGCGCCCTTTATAGTTTTTTTTGCTTTAATAATAAATACTACTACTGCCTTTCATTTGTTGTCACACATTACAAATCCCAACATTGGTTGGTACTTGATCGAGCCTTTTACTTCTATGATCTGCTTATCCTGTTCAACTATATATGCATGATGATCTCGGAGTACTCCCAAAAAAAAAAAGTTAAATCTCTAGTTTGTAAACGCTTTCTCCTTTGATCCTCTCCTAATTATGCTTTTGCATGCATGGTCTAACTGCGGGCTGGTGTATATTTAGTACTGAACGCCTAATTATCATGTAATTAGTATTAAAATATTAATGTGCTGTACTTCGAGTCTTCAAATTACTAAATAGGAATTTGTCTAACCCATGTATTGAGTGTGGCTCGTACGTAATTGAATAGAAAATTTAAGAAGAAACAAATTTTCCCGGCAGGTTTAATCATAAGGTCATTTAGGTCATTACATAATATCCCACTTTATACAATGTCCTCAAAAATAAAAGTGATCAGATATTTTTTTTTTTAATTTTCTTAAACAAAAAAATCATTTCATTAAATAAAATCAAAATAGTTTTTATATCTTTTAATATTTGTAAAGCTCCATAATACTAAATTTAATATTTCATGTTATGAACTAT
This sequence comes from Platycarya strobilacea, assembly GCA_036898215.1. NCBI lineage: Eukaryota > Viridiplantae > Streptophyta > Magnoliopsida > Fagales > Juglandaceae > Platycarya > Platycarya strobilacea. The sequence continues at coordinate 7,612,536 of CM072554.1, read as the reverse complement.
TTATATTTTTAAATAATTTTATTAAGATCATACTAAATTAAAACACAAAATTTACATTAAAATTTCATTTTATATAAATTATTTTATTAAATATAAATTTTAAAAAATTTATTTAAAAATTTATTTAAAAATTTAAATAAAATCTCATTTTATTTTTATTAAATAATTTATATTTTATTATATTATATATAATTATAAATAATTCAATTAAATTTAGTCTTAAACTTCAAAATATATTAAGTTAGCCCTGCTGAAACCCTATAGCTTATATTAAGAATCACAACCCAACAAGGCTATAGCTAGTACAAAAATCGAGTTCATTAAATAGTAGTGTGACCGAACCTTGCATAAAGTCGCTAGACGCGCATGTGACATAGCTCAATCGAACAAATTTTTGCTAAATTTGGTTAAACCCTAAGAACATTTAGGTTTAAATTTTTTGATGTTTTATTTGTTTAAAAAAAATGATGATCGCAGTCATGAATATATAAATATTAGGTAATCATTTTGAAATAATTGATAAAAAAATACGAGATTTATAAGAAAAAAAAAATTTTTAATAATAAATTCTACTCAATTTCAAAATGATAACACCTATTTAACCGAATAGGCGTGTTCGGAATCTATAATATTTGAGTTTTCAGCCTAAGACCCATGAAAAGTCGATAGTTCCCTATACTCAATCATGATTGATCCAAACTTCTAAACTTTTGGTATGGCCTGCCAACTTGATAGGAAGGACCACAGGCAATAGCAAGACACGGTCTATTATTATTATTATTATTAACGAAAGGGAATAAGCCCTTGAGTTGAACTTTTCAAGTATTGGCCAAGATGTTGACGCTGTTAAATATCAAAGTGCAAGGACCATTTTCAGTACAAAGGTCCTCCAAACAGGACCACACTTGCTTTAGCCTTTCATCCATTATCATAACTTATCTCATCCACCTGAAAGCAATATAAGAGACCAGACGAACTTACCTATATATACTACTACTACTACAATTTTCTTGATTGTCCTTCTATAATATCTTATATTGGGCAAATTGGACAAATCATAACCACAGAACATGCACTCAGTTCGATCTGTTTAAATAATGTCTTGTTTTTTCTACTAACATTTTGATATTTTCAAGGATTTCGGAGAGAGTAAATTAGGGAGGTAAGTCCCCAGGATTTTAGTGCAATTAACACGTGCTAAAGATGATGTTTTTGTAATCTCAGCTTATCCTCTATACACTCAAAACTAAAAGCTGTAAGAGAAAGTGATTAATGAGTCTATTGCATGCATGATTGGTCCTTGTCATATCCGACTTAATTTTTCTGATAAGAAATTTTTTTTTTTGATTTTTTTAATTTATTTATTTTTCATATCCTTAAATATTTATTTAAAAAAATCAATACCATTAAAAAAAAAATACTTCATTAATCACTAAATCTAAAAATTTTAAAAATTAAAAAAAAAATTATATTGAATCGAGAGAAATCTTAAGGGAGACGTTTAACACATTTTCTCTTTTCTTTTTTAGTCTATGTCTAGTAGATAAAAATAGCTTCTTTGTTATCACAGTTTGGATTGAATGAGAGCTCAACCAACCACCAATTAACTGACACAAAAAAACACCCTCAGATCTAACTAGAAAACCAGGAGCTAGCACTTGGATACTTACTAGTCTTGTACATGCAGAAACAAACAATGTATTATAGATAGATATGCAGCGGCCAGCTATAATGTTTTGGAATGTTGTTCAGAACAAAAGATCCGAAAACTCAATTCCAAAGATCTGAAGCTCGCATAAATATTTTAAAATACAACCACTCCCTTCTTGGCAGTTAGTTCTCCGGTCCAAAACATTATTTCAGTCATTACCATCAGTTTGAGACTTTGTATGGAGAGGCCGACGCTTTGTGTCTGACATTTTAAAGACATCTGAGACATTCTGTTGTTTATATTGTTGTGGCTATCGAGGAGATTTTATTTTGAAACTTTATAACGTGTACAGAAAAAGACTCTGCCCAATTTTCCTCAAAATTATCTATCTGCCTTTTTTATATCAATCAGAAGGCCCTCGAAGCCCCAAGGTAAAAGCATCACTCCATTCCAGTAAATGAATTTAACAGTTGTAAGACATTTTCCCCATTTTATTTGTGTAACCTTCTTCTTCAAGTGTTACTGTGTTGGGAGGGGTTAGTTTTGGCTCTGTTCTGCTCTATGTTCGATTTGGTTCTATTAAGTTGGATGGATTATATGCTTGAGACGAGTGAGAAGTCTTTGCCATCGTATGTTGATATCATAGATGTAGTTTTTTGGTTATGCAAACAAACAGGCCCGTGCCCAGTGTTGGGAGATTCTACTGACTACGTGTATATGTCATTAGGCAAAAAAAAAAAAATCAGAAGTCTCTCTTTTGAAATTTGAACAGATTCCCTTCTTGATGTTGGATAAATTAGAGATTATTCTACAAGTTAATTTTAATAGATAATTTATAAGAAATGAAGATAAGATAATTGTCTAAAATACAGAGAAAATAATTCTAATGTTCAATTCCAAATCTAAGAATGATGAAATCAACTCACAAGTCAGGGTGTAATAACTGAAAATTGATTGTATCCTAATTTTATCAAAAACAACAAAATTTCAATACTTATACTAAAAATAAATATGTAATAAAAGAAGCAATCTATCAAGAATTCAACTCAAATTGGATTTAGAATAACTTCCTAAACAATAAATAAAATATTAGTATAAAAAACAAAAACAAAAAACAAAAAATATAGATTCAAAGGATAATACGGTAGATTTTGGCCTCTAAAAAAATATACTGACATACCAGAATAACAATAGCCAAAGTCGAAAGGGTAATGCTATTCATCCCTACTTGGGATCTCGATTTATATTTTATTTTATTTTATTTTGTTTTTTTACACGATTTGTTTTTTTACATGATTTTTAAGTAAGTGTCTTTAAATAATATTGTGATTTTTTTTATATTTCTTAAAATGTTTTAATATGTTAAAAAAATTATATATTTATTGCATGATTTTTTTAAACATCTTAAAATATTTTTAAAAATATAAAAAAATTACAACATTATTTAAAAACCCTTACTTAAAAATCATGTAAAAAAAGTAAAATGTAAATCACGTTCCCGATTTGAAATCTCGAATAAGGATGAATAACTTAAAAAGAGTTTTTTGAATTAGAGTTATATGAACAATTTTTTACATACATAATTATTAGAGTTATAATCAAAATATTGAAACGTGTAAAACTATCCAAATCAAGAAAAGATAACAATTTCCTATCATCTTTAATTGATTCACAACCTTAAGATATTTTATCACTATCAATTTATAGTCTGACAATTCAACGTCATCTCACTAGTCGGACTAGGATCCTCCAGCATAACATCTCCTTAGGCTATATTGCTTGTCCTGCTTCATTTGTGGTTCCAAGGGAGATGGGTCACGCCTCAATCCACCTTTCGGCACATTAACAGATTCGCCAAGTGGCTCCAGCCCACCAGCCCCCCCTCCCCAATTTTCTAGTTATAAGCACAGACCACCCGCGGCATTCTCCTGCGTGAACCATCCCTCCAACTAAACCCATATTGTTTCTCTTCTTCTTGATTCTTTACTAGTCCTCTTCCATAACCACTTTCACCATCTATTTGCTTTTAGGGTAACTACATGGCTTCAAGCTCTCTGAATAAACAAAGCTCCAGCTCCTCTTGGACGGCGGAGCAGAACAAACGGTTTGAAAAGGCACTGGCTTTGTATGATAAGGACACCCCCGACCGGTGGCAGAATGTAGCCAAGGCCGTGGGGGAGAAAACCGCCGAGGAAGTGAAAAAACACTATGAAATTCTTTTAGAGGATCTCCGACACATCGAGTCTGGTCGTATTCCTATTCCCAAATACAGGTCTAGTGGAAGCAGCAATCTTGCTGAAGAAGAGAGGTAAATATTTTCTTTTTCGATCTCTTCTTTGGTCTTTCTCATGCATGGACTCTCCCATTTTCTCTTTGGTCTCGACTCTCTCATACTTCAAATTGCTGAAGTATGTTTATCATCATAAAAATGGAACTCATTAACCCATGAAAAATTGTCAACTTCGACAAGGCCAAAGGTCTAAATTACCATAAATAATAACTAATTAACAGACTCATGCACACATAAACAATAAAGCTCATGATTCGCTGAATGCATGCTGCGAAACCAAAGATGATCTCACTATTTCACAGAACAGGGTAATGCTAAAAAGGGACCCTACCATAAAAAGTACCGGACGCTAAACCTTTACATGTATGAATGACTTTAGTCAAAATGTGGTCCACTCTTTTAGATTTTTTTAAGAGCCATGTGGGAGTCAAGAAACAAAGCAATACGCACATCTGGGTTGTACCCAAAAAGGCTACACTCTTTGTTGAGATATGGAAGAGTGCATAAACTAACATTATTTTAACTTCTTGCCCTCTATACAGGCTTCTGAAGTATCTTAAGCTGCAGTGAAGACGTGAAAGCCCAAGCCTCTTCGACCACATTCTAGCCAAGTCTTTAATGAGCAACAAATTTGAGAGACGTTATTCACTCTCTCTCTCTCTCCACTGTAGTTGAGGTCGTTATCCGACCGTTCAAATATAATAAAATATCAATCATTAGAAACAGAGTTTGTTGTTGTTCACCATTCCTGTAAAATCGCCGTGTCATTGTTGGAAAGGTAAACAAAATGCTGCCTTCTTTTTCCATTTGCAAAGCCAATGCCCGAAGCCCATGTGATTCTTATCGGCAGTGGTATCTATAAATTGGTCACTGAAAAGAAAAAAGAGGAATCTTTCAGTTCCCTCCCTTTGAAATGGGCAAACTAACCGAACAAAATTTATATGTTCTCAGGTGCAGTTTAGAGAATGTAAACTGTTTACATTTCGAGGTTTTAAAAATATTTTTAAATAATTAAAAGGTATTTTATGTTTGAATAACTTTATTAAAAATATTTTAGTCAATTAAAAAAATTAAAAATCAATTTTTTCAATAAACATCAAATTAAAAATACTTTATCAAAAAATTCCTACAGATAACTATATATTTTAAAAACACTATCGTAATTAATTCTAAAAATACTTTAGACATATAGATCCAAAATAATAAATAACTTTTTAATAATAGTGCTTAATATATTAAATTTTAAATTATAAATCTTTAACTAAAAATAATATTTCTTACTATAATTTCAAACATCCACTTAACCCATAATATCTCTATCGGGAGGGAAGGAACAGCACTTATTTTTTACTACCGATGTGGGGCACAGGGACCTGGGGGGAAAGTATCTTTTCTTCCGATTTCTGATAGCAACAGTTCATGTCATAGATATGAATTCTGATCGATTGGAGAACTTCCTTTATCTAGTCAATCTTGATCGGTTGAGATGGGCTAAGTATAATATACATCACGCCCGATTAATTTGCAGTCATGAATGGGCTTTTTGTAATACTCTGGCCCAATACCTCTACGATCTGATATTTAATTATTTTAAGCTATGTTTGGTCATTGAACCAAAGTAAAAGTCACCTCAAACTTATTAATATTTTTTATGGGGCCTATTAATTTTTTAATTTTTTTTATAAAAATTAAATCTTTCTCAACCTACTTCATATATTTTAACTTTAAAAAGTTAAACTCAATCTGAATAAAACTTATAAAATATTACTATTCACAATTATTTTCAACTCAACTTCTAAAGGCCGTTTAAGAAGCTCTTTTATGAAAAAAAGCTAAACACTAGTTGTTTGAAGAGAAAAAAAAAATGCATGTGAGAGGAGGTATGCAGGTGTACAGCAGTACAGTGACTATTGTCAATCAGCCTAAAGAAAAAAAGGATAAGTCTGAAAAGAATTAGCACAGGCACGATGGAGTTGGGTGTTGAGCGGAATTAGGCCCATCCTGCAGGTCAACGACAATAAGAAATATCAATTAGATGAAATCACGTAAGTTTTTTTTTTAACTTAATGATTTTCTTTAAGTTTTTCTAAATTAAGTGATTTGTGGTATTTTCTTAGTCAAATACTAAGAAAATACCACAAGCAACTGCCTAAAATTTGTATGGGCATAGAACGACAAAAAAAAAAAAAAAACACATAAAGGTACATTTATTTCTTATAAATATTACAGCCCAGTTAATAATTGAACGTTTAGATATGTTAATGCTGGAAAATATGTCACTCCATTGAAGTTCGTTTACACCTTAACATACAAATAGGACAAACACAACAAAAACAACTCGATGAATTGTGGAAACCATAGTGCAAACCACGTCTAAGCAGCTTCACTGTTTTTTGTGGCCATGATCTTCGGGTGATGTTTCAAGAATTTCTTTGAGGAATCTGTTGTAAACGAAGGGTCGTTCCAAATGAAGAAGGTGACCTGATTTCTCTACGCTTTTCAGTATCGCTTTGTCTCCCAATTGCCTGTGATAATCACAAATATCAAGTACATTTCATCTTAATTTGATCCACACAAGAGAGGCTAATTAAAGTGATCCCCATCTAACTGTTTTAGCTTTAATTAATTAAATCGAACGTTTGCCCCAAGTATCGTAAATTAACAATATATTGTTAATAATAATATTAATCTATATAATATATATCTACCAAGGAAATTAAAGTCAATAAGGAAACAAACATACCTCTGTAAGTTCTCAGCAACTTCCATGGGGAATATGATGTCGTTCTCTCCCCACAGTAGATGTACCTTCTGCAAAAATATGGATTAAATCAGCAAGTAAATAAATACCTAAAACCTTTTTAGCATTTCCTTTTAATTTGTTTGGCTCTAGCCTTTGGGGCCGGGGGAGGGGAGGGGAGGGGAGGCAAAATTGTTTGGTGCGATTCATGTTAGATCTTTTTCTAAAGTAAACCAGCCAGCTAGCGCTACACTAATAATAGCCAGAGAATTAAAAGAAGTGAAACGCTTTGGACAGGTATATTTTATAAAAGCATTAATATAATTTTAATTAATAGGACTTAAATTTTAGTTTTTAATAATTCCATTTACATAAATTCTATATTGAAATGGTTATTTTTTAAAATTATAATAATAAAATAATATAATTAACTTTTAACTTTGACTATTCACATTAAATTTTCATATTAAATTATCTATTTATGAAAATACATAATAATGAATCATTCTTATTTTTTTTGATTATTTGCAATTATGAAATTAATTAATCTTATCGTATTTGACTATTCTATCTATTATATGTTAATTAATAATCATATTTTAATTAACTTATGAGTTTAAAAAATAATTAATAATTATATTTAAAATTAAATTAAATTAAATTAGTAATCGATATTTAAAAAATAATAATCTATACTTATTTCTTATTCAACTAATTTTTTTACTAACTTAATAATAAAAGGAGGAGAGAGTAAAGTAAGAAAGTGAAAATAATAATAATAAAATAAAGATTTGGCCAATCTTGAGACTTGCTATATTTAACATTATTTTTTATTTTACTATTTACTATTGCCAAAAGATTTAACTTTTGGCCAATTTAATGTAGGATAAAAATAAGATTGATTGTTCAAAATTTTATTGAATTTTATTAGATTTAGCTTTTAGCCAATTCAATGAGAGTGTTCTAAAGAATATATGTATGAGGTTTGGTACTCATCATTCGTTAAAAAATTATGTATAATATATAATATGTGAAATAATCAATAGAAATTTTCTATATAAATACATATACAATACACAACCACTTGAGATTGGAAGTGGAAGAAATTAATGAGAGTATCCATATCGGTTTCATTAAAATCTTTTTTAAAATTTGATAAAAATTATATTTTTTCGTTAATTTAAAATCTTAAGATCCTTAATATTCATAACTCTATATTGAATTTAATAAAAGAATAATATAATAATATTTTTTGAGAGATTAAAATGTATAAATAGGAGGAAAAAAATGTGAGAGATGAAAATATATTAAATAAATAATTTAGCTTGTGAATAGAAGATATTCAAGTATGAAAAAAAATGAGATGTTATTGTAGTTCAAAATTTCGAAGGCTTTGTATTTGACTAAACTTTTAAAGAAATCAATGTCAATAATCTCATCGGGCTAGGTTGAGGTGGCCCACCTGTCGTACTGTCAGTATCTGACTGTATTTATTTTTCAAAGTAACAGCTCACAGGCAAACACAAGATCATAAATGAAAAAATAAAGTAGGTGGGCGATCGCTGTTTTGCACATCTCATACCTGTGGATGATGAGGTATGTTAAAGTCCTTATCATCAATGACCAAAGCCTCGAGTAGCTCTTCCTTTTCCTTCCTGTGGTCAAACATTACCTGCAAATCGCCACAGAGATTACAAAATTAACCAGAATCAGATCAAGTTATAAGTATTAATTGAGAAGCTTTATTCGTGACATGATATGTTGATATATTCATAAACCACGTGGTGGTGCTATTAGAGATGTTTTTCATCATAAAAATATTTTAACCACGAAAAAATTTACAAAAAAAAAACAATTTAACTCACTAGTATTTTGATAAACAAACTCATGCCATGAGCTCACCTACAACTGAAATGGACGGCATGATTAAGTTCCCTACATGTATATTAATTAGTCGAATTCCCTATTTGCATTCATCTAATGATCAACATTTTTTTGGGTGATCGGAGATTGTGTTACTGTGCCTGCATATGATCAATCGATCGTTCGCATTGTAAATAAAACAAAATATATTAAAATTTGAATTATTTTCAAATAATCTCACAACTCACCCCATCTCATTTTATTTAATTATCAAAATATTTTAATAAACTCTCAAACAAAATACATACAAATTATATGATAAGTTTATATTTTAACAATATTTTATTAATTTTAATTTTAACCTTTATTTTATCTCATCTAAAAATAATAATTTAAACTAGGGCGACAATGATATTGAAAGCGCTATATGTACCTCGAAATAGTCTTTGTAAATGAAATTCGGAATCCATGGCAACTTGAAGGTGGCAAGTTCAAAAAGCAGCTCAACCCCTTTGATCGAGTCCGGGAGCAAATACTCGGACCAGGACTTGAGCCCTATCCTCTCAAGGCTCGCACCACTGATCGACTTGGTCAAGGCCATGACAGAACAAGTTACCACCACGGACTGAATCAAGTTTGGATACATCTCAGCCATCTTGAACCCAACCATCCCTCCATAGCTTAACCCTACCAAGGTGCACCTCTCTACCCCCAGCTTTCCCAGACCCTTCGCCACGCACTCCGCTTGAAACTCCGGCGACCGTTCAGATCTGTCTGTTGTTGAACCGCCAAAGAAGAGAAAATCCGGCACATATACTCTGTACTTTCTCGCCAGAGCTAAGACTTGGAACTGCCAAGTTATAATGCCGTCTGCTGCAAACCCATGAAGGAAAACCACAGAAGGTTTCGTTTTGTCTTGTGTCTTGGTGTGTTTGTTGTTCTCGGAATTGCTGGGCATTTCATTGGGGACCCAGAAATTTAAAATTGTTTCTGGATCAATTTCAACTATTTGGGGTCTCACCCCTGCAAGCTTCATTAACGCATGCAGAAGTGGCTTGTATAGTACTGCAATAGTGTTTATCATCTCTCTCCCTCTTTCTCTCTCTCTCACCATATATATAGTACCAAAGTACGGAGAAAAGAAGAATGATCGACCCTAGATTTTTCTTCCGTTGTTTATCTTTGCAGAACATATATACGGTTTGAGAGCAAATTGGTTTGCGGTAAGTTTAAGGTAAAAGTTTGGCCTAAGAGCACTCCAGCGGTTACTCTATTTTTTTTCTTTAATATACCATCAAAATTTACTTTTTTATTTTATTTATTTATTTTTACACATCTATCAATTAATCTATTTTTTCTCCATATCATCTAAATATTCTTATTTTATTCTTTTTTAAATATTTTTTCAATTTCTTATATCTTTTATTATTTACAAAAACTCTGCATCTTCCATATTTTCATCATTCAAAAATATAGTAATACCCAACCATTGAAACCCAACCAAAGTTAATTCCAGAAATTAATTCCAACCTCCAACCATAGAAATCCAAATACGAATGAAAGAAAACCCCAACAATCGAAACCCAAATGAAAGAAGTCCGCTCTTCGAACTCGGAGGACTCGAGCTTCTCGCCGATGCTGATGAGGATGTGTCAGAGATGGAAATGCAGCCAGTGGAGTCTGCCATTGAAGAAATCGTCAGCGACGATGGCTCGGCCTTCATGTGCTTGGCCATGAGGTCAAGCAAGCAAGGATTTGTCGAATAAATCTTTGCCATTGAAGAAATTCTTAGCGACAATAGCATGGAGTTGGGTCTAAAATGAAAATAGAGAGAGTGATAGGAGAAGGTAATAAGAAAGGGTAAGAAAGGGAAATAAGAGTATTAAATACGGTTTATAATACTGTAAAAGACAATAGTATCTTTCCATTTAAAAACCTTTTTATTTGCATTCCGTTTAGGGATTTTTTTTTTCAGTTTTTCTAATATAATTTTAAAATAAATATTTTTAAATAATATTATGATATTTTTATATTTTTACTGTAGATAAAGATATATTGTTTTTATTTTAGGGCAATACTATTCACCAGGATGAATAGCATTCCGTTTGGCTCCCATTTCTTTTTTTTTTTTTTAATTTTTTTAAAGTTTTTTTAATATAATTTTTAAATAAGTGTTTTTAAATAATATTATAATTTTTTTTATATTTTTAAAAAATATTTTAAGATATTAAAAAAATTATGTAAAAAAAAATATTTTTACATCATTTTTTTAATATTTTAAAATATTTTTTAAAAATATAAAAAAAATTCACAATATTATTTAAAAACACTTATTTAAAAATATGTTTTTTGTATATAATTTTTTTAATATCTTAAAATATATTTTAAAAATATAAAATATAAAAATATTGTAATATTATTTAAAAACATTTTAAAAAAATAAAAAACATTTTCATCCCCTTGGTTCCCGTTGGTTTCTCCCAACGGAAACTTTTATTTGAAAGTGTTAGATGGGAGTGCTCTAAAACTTTGGTTGTGTGGTTGCGTTTGACGTTGAGTTGAGTTTATCTAAATTTTTCTTAAATAATAAATATGAGTTAATGAGTTTTGTAAGATCTATTTAAAATGGGTTTAAAATATATTTAAATATATGTCCAAGAATTTATAAAATTATTAAAATTTATTAGAATATTAATATTGGTTCTATCAAAATTTAAGATGAGGATTATAATTTAAAAGTCAGACTAAAAATGTTGGTATTTTATTCTCTCCATTTTCTTTTTCTCATTTTTTACCAAATATAATGAAAACTTTTTTGATAAGTCTGATGTAGAATTATTTTAAATGTTGATATTCTATCAAATTTGTATTTTTTATTAAATTTTAAAGAAAATTTTACCAATGCTAAAAAATTCATGCAGCAATTTAAGAATCAGAATAAGAGAGAGAAGAGAAAAGTGATGTGCTTGTCAGCTTATCTCGTGAGAGAGCAGAAAAGAAGGTGATTGTCAGGTTAGTCACATCAGAGAGAGAAGAAAGAAGAGAGAAATAAGAGCACTAGTATTGATTTTATCAAAATTTTTTTTTAAAATTTGATGGAAAGCATAAGTTGTAAATGATCACTATTTAAAAGTCAAATTAAAAGTACTTTTAATTTATTTCCCTCATTTTTTTTTCATTTTTGATCAAATATGACGAAAATTTTTTGATGATTCCAATATATAATTTGTTTAGATGTTCTCTTTTTATTAAACTTGTACTTTCTATAAATTTTAATAGAAAACTTTAATAGAATCAATATTAAAGAAAAAAATGATTGTCAAGTTAGTCGTCAAAGAAAGAAAAGATGGAACTGTCAGCTTTTAATTGCATCATTTACAATAATTACATGAATGCAGCTCAATTATGATGTTTTTTTGAAAACAAGGTAAACTGCATTCATTAATAAATAAGCATTACAACTGAATTTGAAATATACATTACAAGCCAACTAAACAAAAATCTGTAACTTCCCAATCACTAAAAGTGATTTACATAGTCTATCCCTAGGCTACAACCCTTTCTAGATCAATGATCTGAGAGGATAACCCAACTTTGTCCAAGTCAGAGTTTACAACCAAATCAAATAAATCTCATCCCATGCTATGACAAAACAAGAGAAAACTCCTACGAACCAAAGTCAAGGAGAAAACACTCTATGGACTAGAGGCCTTAGAGACAATGTTTTTTTTGTTATTATTTAATAAAACTACATGATAGAAAGTAAAGGCAAATTGGAAAACCGAAATACAAAGTCTCGATTTTCAACATTGGAGGAAATTGAAAAACACAGGACACAACACTGAGGGTAGTTAGGGTCAAAGCGGTGTGCCAACTAGTTTGGCCTGGTCCATGTTGAATTCACTAAGTATCTTTTTCACAAACTCACTCTGCAACAGTTTCAACGTCCCCTTGATTCTGTCTCTAATGATTCTCATACCAAGGATTTGTTTTGCAGCTCCCAAATCCTTCATTGCAAACTACTTTGATAACTGCCTCTTTAAATTATTAATCTCCTCAGTGCTAGACCCTGCAACGAGCATATCATCCACATACAGCAATAGGATGATGTAAGAGTTGTCAAACTGTCTAATGTAACAACAGTGATCTTCTTGACACCTCATGTACCCTGAACTACACATGAAACTGTCAAATTTCTTGTACCACTGCTTGGGAGCTTATTTCAGACCATACAAACTCTTCGTCAGTTTGCAAACCAGATTTTCTTTGCCTTATACTATGAACTCTTCAGGCTGGTGCATGTAGATGTCTTCTTCAAGGTCCCTATAAAGAAATGAAGTTTTCACATCTAACTGCTCAAGATGTAAATCTTTAGCAGCAACCAATGCCAGCACTATCCTGATGGTTATGATCCTCACTACAGGAGAGAAGATTTCGGAGTAGTCAATACCATTCTTCTGCTAAAATCCCTTTACACCTAACCTTGTCTTGTACATTTTATTGCCATCATGCTCAGTCTTCACATGGTACACCCACTTGTTGTGTAGAGCTTTCTTCCCAAATGGAAGTTCTATTAACTCTCATGTCTGATTCCATAACAGGGAATCCATCTCATCCTTCATGGCTAACTCCCACTCGCTCGAATTCTCATCTTGCAAGGTTTCTTCATAGCTCTGCAGTTCTTTACTATCTGTCAACAGGATGTAGCTCATTGTTGGTGAGAATTGCTGTAGGGGTCAGATGGCCATAGAAGACCTCCGAACCGTTGCTACAAGTGTGACTGGCTCTGCATCTGATTGTAGGGCAGTGGGAATAAGTTCACTGAACCCACTCTCACAGTCACTGTCACCCCTGCTCTCCACTGTGACCTCTGATAGGTCAACGACCTCTGACTGTTGAGGAGTTACGTCAACGACTGCACTATACTTGTCCTTATACATGACTTTCTCGTTGAACACCACGTTTCTGCTCCTGATGATTCTTCGATTCTGTTCATCCCAAAATAGATAACCAAATGCCTCATCTCCATAATCAATAAAATAACATTTTATTGATTTCGCCTCAAGCTTGCTACGAGCATTAGCATCAACAAGAATATAAGAAATACAACCAAAGGTTCTAAGGTGAGAAAGCTTAACCTCTTTCCCACTCCAGGCCTCCTCAGGTAGTCCGCACTTCAATGGGACTGATGGTCCCCGATTGATCAGGTACACTGCAGTGTTGACTGCGTCTGTCCAGAGTGCATGTGGTAGTCCTGCGTGCAGCCTCATGCTCCTAGCACGCTCATTGATGGTTTTGTTCAAGCACTTAGCAACGCCATTTTGCTGTGCAGTATTTCTCGAATCCTCCATCAATGTACTCTCCACCATTGTCAAACCTTAAACATTTCAGCTTTAGGCCTATCTCTATCTCAACTAGGGCCTTCCACTTTTTGAACACATCAAACACGTCAGATTTATGCTTCAAAAAATAGACCCATACATTTCTACTATGATCGTTAATGAACATGACATAGTATCGGAAACCTCCAAGAGATGTTACTAGGGAGGGTCCCCATACATCTGTGTGTACGAGATCCAACTTTTCCGATTTCAGGATTCTACCATCCTTCAAAAAATTGACCTTCTTCTGCTTCCCAAGGATAAAGTTTTCACACATACCTAAGTCAACTTTCTTCAATTCTTGTAGCTTGCCTTGTGACAAAAGTTCTTTCATGCCTTTCTGACTCATGTGACTGAGTCTACAATGCCACAACTCTGCAATGTTTTATGCAGTGGTTGTAGCAATAGTATCACTGGAATCGTCTGTCATACACAAGGTACCCGTCTTCTTTCCTTGAGCCAGCACCAACGCTCCTTTAGTAACTTTCCAAATTCTGTCTAAGAATACCATTGAGTGACCGCAATCGTCGAGCTGTCCCACGGAGATAGGATTCTTCTTCAACTCGGGAATGTGTCTGACTTTCTGCAAAGTCCATACACTCCTGTTGGGGAGTGTAATGTCAACATCTTCGGTTCCCACCACATTTAGTGCTTGTCCATCAGCCAGGTATACCTTTCCAAAATCGCCTGCAACATAGTTCCGCATGAGTTCTCGGTGAGAGGAGGTGTGAAAAGATGCCCTTGAATCTAGTATCCAGTCATCAACTGGACTATGAACTGCAAGTAGTAGTGCGTCTTGCAATTCTTCAGCCACTGTATTCGCGCCATCGCCTTCCGGCTTCTTTGGGTTCTTGTAGTTTTTCTTTATGTGGCCGATTTTGCCACAATTCCAAGAAGTCGTTTGCTGTCAAGACCTTGACTTGCTTCTGCCCCTACTCTTTGATTTTGATCTTCCTTTTTTTGAGTTCCTATCATGTGATCTCCCACGAGTTTCAACAATCAGAGCAGAACTCAAACCCGAGGTCTCACCAGAATCTCTACTACGCACCTCCTCAGCCAAAATCAAATCACGAATGTCATCGCATTTTAATTTCATCTTACCAGTAGAATTACTAACAGCCAGTCTCATGGCCTCCCAACTGTTTGGCAGTGATGCCAACAATATCAAAACCCGAATCTCATCATCAAATTCAATCTCAATAGATTATAATTGATTGGTGATGGTATTGAACTCATTCAGGTGTTGGGTAACAGACGTACCTTCTGCCATCCTCAGATTAAATAGCTTTTTCATCGGATGCACCTTGTTATTTGCGGACAGTTTTTCATACATTCCTGACAGAGCCTTCATGAGATCTGTCGTGGTCTTCTCCTTGGTGACGTTGTGTGCAACTGATCTTGAAAGGGTCAACCAGATGACCCCCAGAACCTGTCGGTCTAACAGGTTTTAATCATCATCCTTCAGGGTCTCCAGCGTTGTCCCTAACAATGGAAGATGGAGTTTCTTCCCATAGAGGTAGTCCTCTATCTGCATCCTCCAGTATCCATAATCTATGCCATCGAACTTCTCAATCCCAAATGCCTTCATGTCTGCTCCAGCCATCGTTTATCTTAGACTTGAACCTTAGCTCTTGATACCAATTATTGTGAAATCAAACGATGATAATAACGTGAAATTTTGGGTAAAGAACGATCATAACGCAATCTAAACAATCACACAACAGAGAATATACGTGGTTTGGCAATTTGCCTACGTCCACAGTGTTGCAAAGGATTTTATTGCTTGAGGAATAACAAGTAAAACTTTTAGGGCACTCAGAATGTCTCTCACAGTTGTTTCATATGGCCACATACCTTTTACAATGAGTATTTATAGTGATAAGGCGAGAAAACCCTAATTCCGGATTTACTGCGTAACTATCTCGAGCGAGGTGTCGAGGGAGTATCGAGCGAAGTCACTGCCTGAGTCTCGCCTGAGCGATGTTGTCGAACGAGGGTCAAGTGAACTCACTGCTTGAGTCTCGCTCAAGCGAAGTGTCAAGCGAGGATCAAGCGAACTCACTGCCTGAGTCTCACTCAAGCCATCTGTCTTGATCCAGGCTCCACACTCAACAGGTATGAATCAGCCTTAACACAGTCACACATAATATCTACGTGGACGTAACACTGCTACCTGTGCACATCCTTTTCCTTTACGCCATAACCAATCTTTTTTTTAAAGGGAGAATCCAACTTTCATTAGAAAGGAGAAATGAAGAGAGAATTACAAAACTAGTGTAATAACCAGTTCTATCTCATCTTTCGCTGGCCTAAGTGTCGACTTAGCTAGACGATGGGCTTCCACGTCCCCACTTAATTTTACAAATGAAGCTTTCCAGTTTAATGAAGATAATAATAGTTTTTTTTTTGTCCTAAATGAGCATGCTTATTTCATCATTCCTGCTGCCTTGTTTATCATGGTTGTTAAGCTCCTGAATTACTTGTATATTGTCACCCTCGATGATTACTGATGACAGGGTCATCTCTCTAGCTAGGTTAGCTGCCTCCTTGCCTCCCAGAGTTTCTGCTAGCAAAGGATCCATGAAGGAGCTATTTGAGATCTTCTTTTTGTACCTTTAACACCACTATGATCCCTCACAATCAAGCCAATCCCTATTCTTTGATGTTCTGAGCTCAAATTGGCATCCCAATTGATTTTAACAAAACCTATTGGTGGGAGCTGCCATGAAGAAGCTTGCACTATTCAATTGGGACAGTCTTGCGTGAAAATACTCTGTACTTCTCTGAATTCCTCTAGTCCATTGATTGCTTTTCTAATGACATGATCTGGGTGCATAAACAAATCTTCAAAAATTAACTTGTTTCTCCTAATCCAAATGGCTCGAGCGATTCCTGAAAACTCTTTAGCCACCTATTTGCTACAAGACTACATTTTCTCTTCCAGTAGCCCTTCAAATGATTCTACCATCCCATTTTTCTTTTGGATACAGACAGGGCTTGGCACCACATGTCACCTATAGAGGGGTAACTCCAAATTATATGCAAAATAGATTCCACCTCTTTTCTATAAATAGGGCAGAAGGGGAGAAGCTGAAATTTTTCTTTTAAACATATTCCACCTCTTTTCTACAAATAGGGTAGAAGGAAGTCAAGAGAGTCAACACAAGCATGCGAAAGGAACAATCTATTGGTATTTGGGATCTGTAAACCCCACATCTTGGTCCATTCTGGTTGTTTCTAAATTCTAGATGATGATTAGCCTCTAATACTATCAGTTAATTTCATTTGCCTATTGTAGGCATTCTTAACCGAAAATGTCCCATTTTTATTGCCTGTCTATATTAACTTGTCTCTTATATCCTGGATGCTTATCGAAATCTTGGATATTAGGTTTCTATCTTCTTCTTGGAAAGTTGTTTGTAATATATCCAATCTCTATCGCTTTGTTTTCCAATTAATCAGGTCATGCACTCTAGCACCTTCTTCGATCAGGTTAATGGGTGACTGGACTTTGTAACTAGAAGGCCTGTGTGACACCCCCAATCTACGCCTGAGATTTAACACAAACTGAAATGTCGGGACATATAACTCAGGGTTACATATACATCATTCGTTCTATAAAAGCTATGCATGCATTTAACACTTCTACAGTAGGTCCTGCGCTACGCAACGAAAAGACTTACTTATTTACTATTAAATTAAAACATGCAAAGAAATCTAGTTTTGCAATGTGATCACATGGTTAACATAACTATAACATTCATAACATAATATTTACAATATCAAAAACATCAAGTTTCTTTTCTATACAACAAAAAATTTCCAAAATACAAACATAAACTCTACTACTACTATCCTCTTCTAACATCGGGGCTCTTTCTTGACTTCCTTATACTCATGACCATAATGAAAAAGATTCATACTGATTTTATAGTCCCGCTGAAGGTGTTGCCCATAGGGCATTCACATAAACGTCGTATAAGGATAAAGATCCTTCAGGACTCAAAATTATACAACTATCAACACGCATGTTTTCTTCAGAGGAGATGGAGGCCTGCTGCATACTAACTTCCCGCAATTGGTCATAAGTGGAATTAACTAGATCATTAAAAATGGAGAGATCTGATGGGCCATCACTGCTCATCAAATCCTCCTGGGAGGTCGGGGTTAGATTTGACATTATTAAAACCTGCTAATACTTCTATCATTTCAAAAGAAATGATAGTTAAATCAAATAATCACAACAAGAAGTGAGATTATAGAATCCCAATAAGTACTCACTCAATCTTAACACAACAAATTATTAATCATAAACAAATAATTAAATACATATGCCACAATTATAGAACATATAAAATGACTTATGCATGATTTATGCTTGATGCGATTTCATTACAATTTCCTTGTATCCTAGAAAATCAGTGGAACATAAAACTTGTTAACTTTCTGTGAATATTTCATGACTTTATTTTTTTAAAATTTATTCATAATTGTACGTGTAATTTCCATTTGGTTCTTATCGGGATTTAGGTTAACCCTTCTTATAATAACTTATCATAATGGATACATCACGGTTCCCCTAAGTACCATGTGTTTTCTGCTGGTTACTGTATCACACTAAAGTGAATACGTCATATTCATAATCATAGTTCCTATGGCCAGTGATGACACCTTACTATCCTTAACACCCACCAGCATTAGGTGTGACTACACTCCGTGAACCTTTAACAAGGAGTCATTCGTGGCCTGTCAACTGTTTTTTGTCGACCTAGGAATTTTTACTCCATTTTTAAACATTCCAGAGTGGATAGAGAGGAGTTTCACTGGGGTACTATCCCTCCCCAGCTTTTGGAGTTATTATAAAAATTATTTTCTTTTAATAACATAATAACTTAAAGCCACGAAACTTATCACATATAGCAACATGCATATAGTTTAGCATTTCTTATACATTTCATAAAACTTATGAGTCTTATCATGTGTGCATGTTCAAAACATATAGATAATCATTCTCCAAAAAAAAGTTATATTTATTCAAAATAAGGAATTAAATTCAGTCATACTTATTCAAATAAGAAAAAAAAATTCAATAATGCTATGACCCAAAATAAGGTAAGGCCGAATCCTATCACAATCCAAGTCCCCAAGTTTTTTTTTTCTATTTTATTATATTAACTCATATCTTTCTAAAAGAAATAACTTTTTTTTTTCTATTCATAAAGGACCTAGCCGTAAGTCCCCAAGTTCTCTTCAAGTTATTTTCTTTTAACAGTTTTTCATGTTAAACACTTACTTTTAAATCTCTTGAAATTTTGACTTATGCTTTAGATTCACTCAACAAGTACGTACCTAAATTTTGACTCTCAACTTCCTTATGACCGAAGTATCTAAACCCTCCAAATAAAATATTTTCACTTAATATTATAAATGATTTACATTAATCCCTAGCAAACAAATCAACCTAACCTAATCCTTGTATTATTTTACCAAATGTTCACTATATTCTACCTAGGATTCCTTGAATAAAAACTTAGATTTTAACCTTACCAAAATATAGGAAATATAACTAGTTTATTTCATATTCAAAACAAATAACCAAGGTCATACTTAATGCATACATATACAAAAGATCCAAGCATTAGTTACAAGTGAGTACTTACCAGTTTTAAAAAAATAGACTAAGGCACCTTTGTCAAGGGAAGATTTCTATCAATTTCCTAAGAAAACCTTCACCCCAAGTACTAGAAATTATATTTGGTTGATAAGGAAAGTAAGAAAAGGATGGAGAAATAGGAAAAAAAATGGTCTGGCCGGGTCTTATATAAATTTATATATATGTTGTATAATAGGTAAATGACCAACAACTACCACTCATGATTTGTTGTAAAACTAACAATTCAAAATATGAATTGGTTGTTGGCATGCGAGAGTTTGTTGTGCTTGTCACTTGGTTGTTGAACATGTGAATTGATTAGTACAACAATCACCATGTAAGTTGCTTATAAAAGAGGTCTTGAAAATCATTTGTATGAGATGAGAAATGAAATGAAGTGAATGATATTGAGCTTTTGAAGAACAAAGTATTTTGTAATTTCTCAATCTTCCTTCTTCTCTTTTACAATATTTCAGTCATTTATTATTTT
Source organism: Platycarya strobilacea (assembly GCA_036898215.1). NCBI lineage: Eukaryota > Viridiplantae > Streptophyta > Magnoliopsida > Fagales > Juglandaceae > Platycarya > Platycarya strobilacea. The sequence continues at coordinate 7,592,468 of CM072554.1, read as the reverse complement.
TTTTTAATTTTATAACACGTTATCAACACGAAATCCTATCGATACTGAAGCTAATGGTCTTCTACTTCAAGTAAATTTTTTGAATATATTATTTGTAATTTTTGAGATAAATATAAAAGGTAATATTACTGAATATTACTTGATAAAATTATTTTTTTTATTCTGATGATTATGTGAATTAGATCCACATATTTATTTTTATGATTCATATATATAGAAAATGTCAAATCTTATAAAATTGAGATTTATTACTATTGACATTTTTGAAAAAAATTATTTATCCAAGATTCTTGATGAGATCCATTTGGATATGATGAACTTGGGAGATAATCAAAGAGAAAAATCATGTGTCCCTGCAAGACCGTGCTATGTATCTCATGGTGAAAAAATCCTCTTACTGTGTAAAATAATTTAAGGGAGAGATATGAACACCAGGAGATGTAATCCTCCCAAAAGCTCATTATGACTTATTACACCTGAAGTTGTAAGATTTTAAAAATGTTAAAAAAAACTATAGAAGTATGAGTTCCATAAGCAACAACACTAAAAAGGATAATAATATATCGTATCATCAGAAGTGATCCAATTCAGAAAAGAGTAAAGATCCCCAGAATAATTCTTTATAGAAATATGAAAATGTTTGTCATAAATGTGGTATGACTAAACACTGGTCACGAACCTGTTGTACGACCAAATATTTGATTCCCTTATAATAAGCTTATATATATTATAATAAAACTTTTAATATTTTATCATGTTTTGAAATAATGAAAAATCGGTGCCTAAAGTATAACAAGAAATTATTTGGGATAATAAAGTCTTGTCTAAATTTGATCTTCTTACAAATGAATGTGAACTAAAAGTTTTGAGGATTGCCTATTTGCAAATTGTTGCAAATCAATTACTGGATGTATTTACTGATACTAAATGTGTTGCAAAATCATATAATACTGCTGTTAATGCTTAAGCAAGAATTGAAGTCCTTGAAAAACAAGTTGTTAAAATAGCAATAGATGAGTCTAAGACACACCTGAAGTATTGAAGACTTATTGGTGCAAAAGAAAAGAAATCGGTGCTCCTGAAGAGACTGTACCCACAAAATAAGCAATAAGATCTATCCAAAATTTTATGTACAAAATAGAAATCTCTTGAAAAGGTAACTCCTGAAGAGTATAACTCATGAAAAGGTAACTCCTGAAGAGTATAACTCATGAAGATGTAACTCCTGAAGAGTATAACTTCTGAAGAGGTAACTCCTGAAGAGGTGTTTCAAGAAATGTTTTTTCCTGGAGAGGAACAGATACCTAAAAATAATGATTTCAATACATTTCATGGGTACTGAAAAAATTATGAATAGAAATAAAACTCTTATTGACAATATATTTTCATATATGATGGCCCTTGATATTACCAGAAATAGTGAAGAAAGCGAACTAAAAACCGTCAAACAATATAGACATAGAAATGATTGGCCAAAATGGAAATAAACTATTGAAAATGAATTAAACTCGCTAATGAAGCGAGATGTTTTTGGACTTGTTGTCCAAACATCAAAATGTGTAATACCTATCAGATATAAGTGAGTATTTATACGAAAACGTAATG